>JAOSBK010000205.1:2250432-2273009 GCA_027568895.1 Erythroxylum shatona | reverse complement strand
AGGCTCACGATTTGACTTTGATCGTTATGGACTAGTACCAAGATCGAGTCCTAGACAGGCGGATCTGATTTTAACAGTCAGCACAGTAACCATGAAAATGGCTCCTTCTTTAGTGAGATTATATTATAATATAATTAATTAAAATTAATTACAATATAAGTAATTAAAATATGATTAATTAATTAAAATATAATAAAATTTTATTTCTCAATATTTTTTACAAATCAACTACTGTTAATAGTAATAGTTATAGTAATCATTCATTTCTCTTAACCAACCATAATAATAATAATAATAATAATAATAATAATAATATTCATTCTCGTTTCTCCATATATTCATTCTTATTTCAAATAGTGCAATTGAATTTATTTTTAATATTACTGAGTTTGTTTCAAACAGTGTAAATTAAATTAAATTCAATCTCATATTATAATTGAATCTAATACGTTAATGAATTCAATTCAAAAGTTTTCAAAAGTCTGTAAATAGAGAGACGTTATTTTAGCTCAAATTCTAAAATTAACAGGTTTGACCATTAATCAAATTTTATAATAAATCAGTCAAACCCGACCCAACTCATCGCTAATTATCACTGTTTTAAAATCCAGATCGGACCGGTCGGTCCAACCGGTTCGATCGGTGACCGGTCGACTATCCGATTCGGGTGACTTCTAAAAATTGGTCTCTAATTGAACCAGTGAAAATCGGTAAAAATCGATCAATTGACCGGTCCGGTTCGACCTGTTCGACCACTGGTTCAATAAATTTTTTAATTTTTAAATATTATTTGATATTTTTTCTATTTTTTCATATTACTAATAATATATATAATTAAATATAATTATTACATAATTATGATATCACACTAATTCAACCGGTAATTAAACCAATCGTAACTAATAAAACCTCCAATTCGATGCCCGATTCGAGTTTCAAAATTTGTTAATTATAACATCTAAACAAAACCCGAACCTTATTAAGTATCAAAGAAGAAGTGGCACGTGGTTACTGTTTGTGTCGGACATGACATGGCAAGAGGAAAAGAATCTACACGTCATCTGAGCTGTGCGGTGTCTTTCCGTTCCACTGCCACCTGTGCCCTCTCCCCCCATCTGATCTGACTTCCATTTCAGTCCTCCACCTTGTCGACGGAACATATATGCCTTACTTAGCTCATCGACCCATCTTAATACTACTTTATCTTCTTCTCCATTGTATAATATAATCAGCTACAGCTCATGCACACCGTCATCCTCGACCTTTCCCTTTTCCTTTCTACTATTTTATCCAATTTCTCTGTTTCTTTAGATTTATCACATGGCGGCCATCGAATCTGGAAGTGGGGTTCCACGGTGATCATCCTCTAGGACGGTAGTTTAACATTGACGTTTGGGTCCCACGTGTAATGGAAGGTACACGTGTCCGTAATATGTAGGGACAGGAAAGGAGAGTAGAGGAGAGGACGTTGCTGTGTTTCTCTTTTGACTGCGAAAGTGGAAGGAACTGAAAATCGGATCTTTTTAATAAAAGATTTAATAATTTAGCGAAGAACAGAGAAGAAGCGATTAGAAAGCAGAAGATTTTGGTTAGATAGATAGAGAGAGAGAGAGACAGAGAACATGGTGATGGGGTAAGGTAGTTGTCGGGTGAGAGAGACAGGTGAAGTGTGAATTGGAACAGAGAATCTGTAAGAGCAACAGGACAAGAAATTACCTTTTTTCGTTTCGTTTTCCCAAAAGTTTGAATCTTTTGTTTCACCTGGATGATGGGCTTGAGCCAGATACTCCATTTTCGTCGTCTTCGTCTCGTTTTGATTGACTCTCCTGGGAGGATGAATTGATTTCTGTTTCAGGTGAATTCATATTATCTATCTATCCCCTCTGCTTGGCTTTCCCTGTTTTGCAGTTCCATGTACGTGGTGTAATTTAAAAATTAGGTGTTTGGTTGATTAGGATATATGCTCCTTCAATGTCCAATCCGTTTGGAGTCTGATTGACAAATCCAGTACATATACGAGCATTAATCAGTTCTGAGATAGAAAAGGATTATTCGTTTGCAGATGATTGAGATGGTAGCTATTAGCACTGCGTAGTTTGAGTTGAATGAACAAATATATGTGTCTAGTGACGCAGTAAGTTAGAGAAACATAAAGCCATTTTTCTTCTAGACTAGGCAGCAATGAAATTTTTTTACTAGGGCATATTTGTATTAGAGGCAAGGGAAGTGTTTGCAATTTGAAATTCATAATTTGTTCTATTTCTTGAGGCCTTTGACCAAAAAAAAGTTGAAAGACTTTAGTAGCATCACAGTTTGTTTACTTGGTTATATTTATTGTAATTTCAGGGCCAAGATTGCAAAATGGTGGTCTTACGTCGTTTGTTTGACATGGAAGACGCTTTAAAGTATTCTCCTCAGCTGATCACTCTCTGTTTTTCAGCAATTATGTTGCTGTTTATATATATATTTGCAGTAAAGCTACTCTGCTGCACTTGTGACGAATTATGCTTCATTTTTCTGTTTTAAGTGCTCGTTATATTTTTCTAGGATGGAAGACACGGCGTTACCGAATGGAGATGTCTATACTGGTTACTCTATGGGAGTGATTCCTCATGGTAAAGGAACATATACATGGTTAGATGGGACAATTTATGAAGGTGATTGGGAAGAAGGTAAAATGACAGGAAAAGGGCAAATACTTTGGCCATCGGGTGCCAAATATGAAGGTGATATCTCTGGTGGTTACCTTCATGGATTTGGCACGTTCATAGGACCTAATGGTTCTGAATACCTGGGGACATGGCGGATGAATATACAGCATGGCCTTGGGAAAAAGAAGCATCCTAATTCAGATATTTATGAGGGTTCTTGGAAGGAAGGAGTGCAAGAAGGTAGCGGAAAGTACTCTTGGAACAATGGAAATATTTACATTGGGAGTTGGAAAGGTGGAACAATGTCTGGTAGAGGGGTCATGAAATGGACAAATGGTGATATTTTTGATGGTGTTTGGTTAAATGGGCTTAGACATGGCTCTGGAGTCTACAGGTTTGCTGATGGGGGATATTACTTTGGATCATGGAGTAAAGGGTTAAAGGATGGGAAAGGAACATTCTATCCTGTCGGAACCAAGCATCCACCGCTAAGGAGGTGCTCCAGCTGTCTTGATTTTGATGGTGGTGGAAGAGGTTCATTATCTCAGTGTTCTTCAGAGGAACATATGTATGCAAATCCAAAAGTCATCCGCAGTCATTCTGAGAAAATATCTGTTGGTGGATTGATAAGGAATTCTGGTCAAACATCTCACAAACCTTCATCTTTAGATGGAAACAGTAGTTGTGATGCAGCTGGAGCATTTTCCTCTCATGAATCATCATTTAGGATGCCCCTGGCACCTGATGACAGTGAAAATGAGAAGCAGGATCACTCTATGGTGGTTTATGAGCGGGAATACATGCAAGGAGTTTTAATCAAAGAACGAGTTAGAAGTTCAGAAGTATCACGAAAGATCAAACAGAGAAATAAATTTCATGTGAAGAAAGCAAAAAAGAAATATGTCGACATTTTTGAAGGCAATCACAGCGATTATCTGATGCTCAATTTGCAACTTGGCATAAGGTAAGCAGATGGTTGGCTAAAAGACCTTTCTCACGACCCGCCCCAAAATAAAACCATTCTTCTCCTCTTTTCCTTTCATTCTGTTATTTGGTCTTCTTGTGAATAGTTTTGGTTTATCTTTAAGTACAATAAAACTGAGAATTCAGTGCGTCAACAAAGGGTTACGTGCTTGTGCCTCAGTCATTATTGGTTGCATTTTGTTCTCTCAAGTCATGTGGATATCATTTTTCTCTTGACAGTCGCACCATGTGAGGAGCTTATAGAGCTAAATAATGTACATCACATTGATCTTATTCATTCGGTTATTATTGTTTGTCTGGGCAAAAGCATTCCCATCTCTTCATGAATGATCATCATTTTTCTACCATGACTCGTTCAGATTCAAAGTTTTTTGGATGATTCATGTCATTTCTTGTGCAATAGTTGGATTTTGTGTCAATTAAGATTCAGCATGCTTCCTTTGACAGCATTACACCTTCCATGCTGAATATAATGTCTATATATGTGTCAACCATTTCTGTTCTCTTATTCTTTACTCGAATTTTGACGATGATTCAAGTTTCATGTCTTGTTTCTTTCAGTAATACGATGTTGACAAACTGGATTATTTATTGTTTTTTTTAATCCAATGTAGCTCTTTTCTTGAAGTTTTTCCTCTTTCTGATTTTGTCTTTAATATGCTCGGACAATATTATTCTTGTAAATTGCTTGATTTCAAGCTTGCAGGTATACTGTTGGCAAGATTACACCAGTTCCTATGCGTGATGTTCGAGCTTCTGATTTTGGGGATCGGGCTAGAATAAGAATGTATTTCCCAAGAAATGGTTCCCAGTTTACACCTCCACACTATGCTGTTGATTTCTATTGGAAAGATTACTGCCCTATGGTCTTTAGGTAACTATCAATCTGATGCAGTTATTTATTTAGCTGCGTAAAGAAGGCAACCATATAAAAAACATTTCTTTAGTATGATGAACAGAAAACCTGATACGCTTTCTGTTTATCTTGTGTTTACCCAACATCGCAGTCACTATACGTTCCAATGTGTATCTCAGGAATCTGAGAGAGATGTTTAAGTTAGATGCCGCTGAGTACATGATGTCCATCTGTGGTGATGATGGTCTGAGGGAGCTTTCTTCTCCTGGGAAAAGTGGGAGCATCTTCTACCTTTCTCTTGATGATAGATTCGTAATTAAGACATTGAAGAAATCTGAACTCAAGGTCTGACCACAGTATTTCTTTGTTTATAGAAACTACAAAGTTCAATCTTATTATATCCTAAGTTTCCATGCTTTCTATCCCATAACATATCTTGGATTTAGCTGATGATTAGCATATGCTATCCCTTAGTTACATGTCACTGCTATTCATTCCTGTTTTTTTCTCTATATCTTTTATGCTTATTCTTACATTATGAGCATGAGGGCTATGGATCAATTGTTTTCCTGCATTTGAAATGGACATGTTAACAATTTCAGTTTGATTAATTCTTTATAGTTTCCGCAGCTATATGAGTGCTGACCACATTCACTTTTATCTTTCATCCTGAAGTGGGGATAATGAGTGCACTAGAACTAAGGAAGCAACAACGTGCTTGGTTTGCACAACCCTATTAAATTTTAACTCCACCAGCTATTAAGCTGGTATAAAGCAAACTATTCTATTATCTCTATCAATTATGCTGGTTAGGTTTGTGGTTGATCAGCTGTTATTATAAATGGAGAACCTATTAGAGTCTTATCAACTTGGAATATGGCTTTAACATGATGCTTGGGTAACTGTTAAATTAGATGTATTCCTGAAAATGTTTCTGTCATAGTCTTTATTTTTCCAACGAAAATTTGTAGAAAAAGAGAAATTTTCTTGTATTATGAGATATTTGCTGATTGACAAATTGCTCGTCTTTTACGGCTGCTCTTGTGAAGAAATGTAGTTTATTGAGTCACAGACTTCGTGTGAGGACATTATATGATGTTACACTAGCCTGAAAAAAATAATTTTAGTATGATTTTCCTTCAGTGAAATGATTTGATTGGAACTCTTAAAATTCCAGATGTCAGTCAGCTTAATAATACCATATGCTTACTCAGAAAGCTATTTCTTGGTGTGTTCTTGGTTCATTTTTGTGCCTCTTTTTAGTGCATTTTATGTTCATTGTGTGGATGGGAGAAATGACAATCAATTTTCTTTTATGAAATCCTGTGCAGACCCTCCTCAAGATGTTGCCAAAGTATTATCATCATGTAGGAGAGCACGATAATACTCTTATCACAAAATTTTTTGGACTCCACCGAATAACATTAAGAGGTGGAAGAAAGGTACCTACATCTGTCTTGTGACCCTATATTACTTTATGGTATAGCTGTCTCTTATAATTGGTTTGGTTTTTCTTCTCCTTACTTTTGCAGGTACGCTTTGTGGTCATGGGTAATATGTTTTGTACCGAGTTAAAAATTCATCGTCGCTATGATTTAAAGGGTTCATCTCATGGAAGGTATACAGATAAAGAAAAAATTGGAGATAATGCCACATTAAAGGATCTTGATCTGACATACGAATTTCATATGGACAAATTGTTGCGGCAGGCCCTTTTCAAGTAAGTTCCTTTGATTTATATCATTTAGCTTGTAACAGAGTCTCAGTCCCGGTCTCATGATCAAATGTTGTTTGTAATACAGGAGGTGCCATAAAACTTTTCTAATTTTGTAAAACTTCTTAATTTATCATCTTTTGTGCTTACATCTTGTCAAAAACCTATTCAACCAGAAAGTTTTTGCTAGTATGTTGGACCTATGATCAGTTTATATATTAACATCCAGTCGTTTGGACAAAAAGTGTGAATTACAGATCTGTTGTACATAAATTTGGAGATTCAATCTTAATAGAATGGGGGTTTTGCGTGGCTTTAACTTAAGATCTCTCAATCACAAAGGCCATATGTATTGAAGATCAATCCGATTCAAAAGCTTAAGTTTTTATGTGCAGCCCTTGATCAAATCATACATTAACTGTAACATTGTTTGTCATGATACCACTTGGCAATTCATTGCAGACACTTATCTCCTTAAGATGAAATTTGTTAGGTTGCAGGTGGAATTTGCATTCAAATGACTTAATGAACGGACTATTTCTTTCGTATCTGTAGTCGACTGTCTATTCTATTCACTTGTTAATGTCGAGAAAAACTGTTTCTTTCTATGCAGACAACTTTTTCTAGACTGCAAGTTTTTGGAGTCCCAACAAATAATAGATTACAGCCTCCTTTTGGGTTTACATTTTAGAGCACCCGAGCAGTTGAAGGCTCTCTTAGAACCTCCTGGTTTGCTAGTCAATTATCAGAGTCCAGCTGGTGGCAATGGTAGGTGGTTTCTGTAGTAAAAACGTTTTATGTTATTTTCTTTGTATCATTCAAACTAATTTTTAAGTCTGCTACCGAAGTTGCTCTCCTTTCAGTGTACGCATGCTTTTGTGCGTTTAAAAAATGATTTGAGTACTGCATTTTAACTTTTGTGGATGGAGTTCAAAATGGAAAGGGCTTCCACGGAAACTCTCAATGACTAGAGAAATACTGTATTTCGGTTCTTATGCGTGATTTACTTTATGGTAGGATTGCGTATCTTCTTTACTAGGTTGTATCCAAAATGACAAATCCTTGACTTTAGATTTTATTCATTTAATGTCTTGCTATGCTGGTGTAATTAGTAAATGTTTCCAGTTAGACAGTTTGGTTCTTCGGTCTACTCGTTTTGCCTGTATGATGAAGTGCTAAGCCATACGAGTACCCTGTTGCCAATATTACTCTTACAAAAAGTAATACTACAACACATGGAGCTCAAATACCAACTAGTATCAAACCAGTTTATCGGACCAAGTTAAACACTAACTACTTTTTACTAAGTTCAGCTGTGAGTTTTCTGCAGAAAAATCACCGTGTTGAATCTGTGTTAAATCTGATTTGCTGCTCGTGGTTATCCTAAGTTTGAATCATATACCTTGTTTCCACTAGGTGCATCAGAAGGGGAGCCATTGATTCCTCCAAAAGGCCTGCTTTTAGTGACCCACGAACCCAGCGTTGTCAGCACAGCGCCAGGTGTTCATATCAGAGGAAATACATTGCGTGCATTTTCGGTTGGCGCGAAGGAAGTTGATCTTTTACTGCCTGGCACTGCAAGGTATATTTTATAGTTAAAACATGGAATGCTGGTACACTGGATATTCTTTTCGAATGGAATACATATGGTCATTTTGTTTCTGTACACATTATAAAATGATAATGTTTCGGCATATAGTTTCGCGCTTGCATTGTATTACTATCGTCATTTCAGTGCTCTCATATGAAAAACTCTTATGAGGGTGTATGAATCAAGAACTATATGTTGCCCTCTTCAGAAAGTTGTTTTGATCAAGTTATTTCAGCTTGTTTCTGGTTAGATAGCAAGCATTATCTGTGGATATCACTGAGGGATTGATGTGCTTATGTTTATAATGATAGATTACGAGTGCAGTTAGGCGTAAACATGCCGGCACAAGCTAGTCGGAAACTTCGGCAGGACGGGATTGAGTCTGCAGAGATTGAGCTTTTCGAAGTGTACGATGTTGTCTTATACATGGGCGTAATCGATATATTGCAGGAGTACAATGTGAAGAAGAAATTTGAGCATGCATGCAAGTCATTGAAGTTAGATCCTCACACCATTTCTGTAGCTGACCCTGAGTTTTATGCAAAACGTTTCATCAATTTCTTGTACAAAGTTTTCCCCGAGCAGCCATGATCCTCACAGGTTGTTACGGCCAAGCTTTTCTTTTGCAATTTTCCCCCCCCCCCCCTGTAATCTTTCTCCTATTGGTATTGAATTCGTTTTCAATTTAATGCATTTTGTAAAGTGAATATGAGCATTCTTTAAATGTACCAACACAAAGCAGCAACCAGATTGACAGGATTGTCAAGAATTATTAGCACCGGAAAATTTCAGTCCAATTTGATCGGATAACGAGCCAAGTTTAGAGTTTTAGGTTCAGGTTGAACCGAAAATATTAAAAAGTACAAATTATTTAAGAATAAAAATAAAACATTTTGGTCTGAGTTGAACTTGATATGTCTTGGGCTCAACTTGGGCTTCAAGTATTGAAACCCGATCAGATTTGGATCATGTCACCTAACGAACTTGATTGATTTTAGGGCAGAAAGTTCAGTGAAACCTGAATGACCTAAAATTTGACTTGTTAGTTTTGATCCAGGTTCTTTGCTAATTTTCTAGTAACTCTCAAGCTTTTAATCTCTTGATCTAAAGAGTATTTCAGCAAAAGTGAACTCGAAATCAATGATAACAGTATAGTCTACTTTTAATTGATTTTATAACGATTTAATATCAATTGAATTTTTTAAATCTTAAAAAAATATTTCTGGTCGTCTTCTAGTTTGATTTTTAAAACATGCCAAAATTACAAATTCTAGCAGCAACAAGGTGATAGGATAAATAAATGAAAAAGAGAAAATAACAATTGGTGTAGAAAAAACTAAGAAAGAGCAAAAGTAGCTGGTGGCTTGGTGCATTGGAATGAAACACTTGATACCTTGTTGCATGTGGTTTAGTGTAGATGAAAGAACTATTTGGTAGGAAATAGATCCTCTCTTTCAATTAATCAGTTTCTGTCATGTTCTACTAAATCTTATCCACACATTTACATAGGATCCACATAAATATATGGTTAAAAGTGAATGATATAGAATTGAAACACCATAAATGCCACAGAAGTTCTGGTGTCTATTTGGTGGCTTAGTGCATTGGAGAGAAAGAAACTGAGTAAAAAGAGAAAGCGATTTTGTACGCATTTTTGGATCTCGGACTTAAATAACCTATTATCACCGTTAATATTAGTCAGTTATAATATATTATCTAAAGATGACAATTGGGCTCCGGCTACCATTGAACCTAAAGTCGAGCATGGGTTAGGGCTACCCAGGCCCGAGATCCTCCAACTACTATAAAAAATAACATTGTTTTATGAAAAATGATATAATTTTTCTTTTTTAATTAAAAAATAAGTCAGATCAGATCGAGTCAAACATGTCTAAGGCTGGGCTGTCTCGGATGAGCTCGAGCCTAACTACCTTAGGCTAATCGAGCTTGGGCAGGCATCCCTAATATTATTTTTAGTTAGGGTTAGGGTTAAGGTTGGAAATAGTGATGGTCAAATATAATTTGCCACATTAATTTTGAGTCAAAGTGAAAAAAAATTATTGGGCATAAATATCTTATTGATGTAATTTAATGTTGCATTTTATGCACATAAATTTTTAATAATTTCTAAATACTCTATTGTCAGTCATATATAGAAATAAATTTAAATTATTTAATAAGTCATTACCGTCTATAAATATGAGAAAAATGTTTATTCATTAATTTTAAGGAATTAGCTTAATTTATATAAATAAAAAAATTTTGCAAAAAAACATTATATATAAATGTATGAAATTATAGTTTGAATAAATGTTAAAAAGTACTATTTTAAGTTTTCAATAAATGTTAAAAAGTTTGAGGCAAAGCCCAATCTCAAACTTAATATCGTAAAGCCCGAGCTCAATCTCCAACTTAAAATTTGAAAAGTATTTTTAAAAAATTCAAATCTAATTTAAAACTTGATTAACTCGTGTTAAATCTATTAACTTTAGGCTAGATTATATTAAGTTAGACTAGACTTAGACCCCTTTTCTTTGAGTCTACTACGCCTAGGTTTATTCATATTTTTTAATCGAACTCATACCCACCTATTACTACCTTAATATTGGTTAGTTATAATATGTTATTAAGAGATGACAATTATACTTAGGCTCATCCTGACCAAATCTAATATCAACGAGTTAGGTCCGAGTTGTCCGGGCCTAGAGCATAAAAGGGCCTCATATAAGATTTGGGCTTGAACAGCCCAAACCCAATTCTAGACAACTATTTCAAAAATACTTCAATTTTTTTTTATTAAAATAAAAAATAGGTCAGGCAAAATTGTTTGAAGCCCTAGCAAAAGATATCAGGCCGGGTTGGAGCCTAGGTAACCTAAGCTCGACTTGCGCTTTTATCATGCCTAATGTTCTCTTTAGTTGGGGTTAGGGTTAAAGTTGGTAATGGTGATGGTCAAATATAAGTTGGCCTATTAATTTTGAGTCAAAATAATTTTTTTGAGCTTATTGAGTAATTTAATATTGGATTTAGTTTTAATAATTTCTAAATATTATATTATAAGTCATATATAGAATTAAATTTAACTTATTTGATAAGTTATTGTTGTTTATATGAGAAAAAATATTTATTCCTTAATTTTAAGGAATTAATTTAGTATATATAAATAAAAGGATTTGCAAAAGTCATTATACTTGTATGAAATTATAGTTTGAATAAATGTTAAAAAGTACTATTTGAAGATTTCAATAACGTCTAAATTTGATATATTAATTAATATTTGTTAAATATTTTTTTTACTTTATATCATGATAAAAAAAGCATTTTATGTAAGGTTGTTATTTATTTTATAACACTTATATGATTTTATTGTTAAAGTGCTGCTTAGGAGGGCCTACTCCAATTACCAAGTATAATCACTAATAAATAATTGGAATAATAATTAATTTAAAATTGCTTTTACATATAATGAAATAAAACTAAATAATTGATTTAAAATTGCTTTTACATATAATGAAATAAAACTAAATAAAAGCATGGTTTTTTTGTTATTGCCATTGATTAAAAAGTTTAACTGGTTTGATCGGTTTAACCATAAAAATCTTAAATCATTTAACTTTTCGATTTTATTTACTTTAGGCTATGTTTGGTTGCACGCAAGGTTTTTAATGAAATTGAATGATTTATAATGTAATATAATGTAAATGAATGCAATATTAGAAAATTGTTGTTTGGGAGGAATGAAAAGGTTCATAATGTAATATAGTGAAATGTTGCTTGTAAGAAGGGTTTATAACGTAATATAGTAAAAATTTGTTTATCATTTTGCATTTCATCCCAAACTCCCCCCAATCGAAGATTTTTCATTTTTACTATTTAGGATGAAATGAGATGGAACATGAAACTCTCATCTTTTATCTCATTTCATTACTAACCCTTCTCCTAAACGATGAAATAATATTACATTCCATTAATAAACCTCCAACTAAATATAGTATTAATAACTATTTTTATTAAAAATTAAAAAAATTATTAATTAATTGGTCAATTTTTGTAAATTAATAAATTCTTAAAAATTAAAATAAACTGACTAATTTTTATTTAACAATTACTTTTTTCAATTTAACTTCAAATTATTAGATAAATAGATAAAAATAATCTATTTCAATCATATTTTAACAATAATACTAATAATTTGTTATTACCATTGATTAAAAAGTTTAACTGGTTTGGTCGGTTTAACCGTAAAAATCTTAAATTGTTTAACTTTTTGGTTTGATTTATTTTAAGATATGTTTGATTGTACGTAAGGTTTTTAATGAAATAAAAGGATTTATAATATAATGGAATTTAAATGGATAAAATATTAAAAAATTATTGTTTGGGAGAAATTGAAGAGTCAATAATGTAATATAGTGTAATGTTGTTTGTAAGAAAGGATTACAATATAATATAGTAAAAAATTGTTTATCGTTTTACATTTCAACCTAAACCCCTCCCCAAATCTGAAGTTTTTCATTTTTATTATTTTTGACGGGATGAGATATAATATGAAACTTTAATCTTCCATCTCATTCCATTATTAACTCTCTCCTAAACAATGAAATAATATTACATTTCATTAATAAAACCTCAATTAAATATAATCTTAAAAACTCTTTTTAATAAAAATTGAATAATTTATTAATTAATCGATCAAGTTTTGTAGATTAATAAGTTCTTAAAAATTAAAATAATTCGATTAATTTTATTTAACAAATACTTTTTAAGTTAATTTCAAATTCTTAGATAAATAAATAAAATAATATATTTTAATTATATTTTAATAACAACAATAATAATTTGTTGAAACATGGAGTTTAAATAACCTATTCAACTTATATAGTAAAATTATATTTCAAATTCTTTAATTTTATGTAATTTTAAATATTGTTTGGTTTGATTAAATCTTAAACTTTTTATTTATTGATTTAAATTTCAACCTAATTTTTAAAATATTAATAATTATTTATGATAATAAGATGAAAAATAGCAATAATGCGCGCATATAATAAGCCTTCGCTTGATCTTGTCTCTCAACTTCCAATTTAGGGTTTCTTTTAAAGTTTTACCAATTGGGAATATGCCTAGGGATTTGTCTCGGTCTAGGTCGCCTTCGTACAGGCGATGGCGTTCGCCGTCGCCGAAGGTGGCGTATAAGAGCAGCAGGAGGAGCCGAAGAGACAGAAGCCGATCTCCATATTCATCATCTTATAGCAGGTGACCCCGTTTAATTCTTCTTCATTCCTTTACTTTTAACTACATATTGCCGTAATAAAGAAAGAGAGGGTTGAGGAGTCTGCGTTTTCTGTCAATATGTATTCTTATCGACCCGTATCAAGTTGTTTTTGTGATGTTATTTCTTATTACTTTACTCCACATGTTATAAAATTTACTCCTTTTTCTTGATCTATTTCAAGTTATAACTTTTTTTGTTTGTCTAAGATCTGCTTGTGCGATGTGGGTTTTAAAGGTTGATTTTTTTTTATAACAGTGTTTCATAAGTTTTTGTTTTTTGGTGTAACATTGCTTGATCGAGATAGGCTGTTTGTGATATTTCATTAGTTAATTTTTCCATGTCGGTGAATTTATATAATTTGATTGTTTACTTTTATAGTTATAGCAAATTGGCGCCAGATTATCGTATGTTGAGCTCCTTGAAATCTACTTTACTATGACGGTTTTCATGCCCATGCTCAAGTCTTGTTAGTTTTATTTAAAGAAGTGATGATTTTGTTGTTCTAGTGAGCAATCTGCAAAATGCCAATGGCCATCTGTTTGATGAAACTTACAAATACATTATAAAAGCTGGAGAGAGGTTAAATAGAACTATTCTGGCCAAACTGGAAAATTAGATGCGACTTGGAATAAGAAAAATAAAAAACTCCGGTTTGTCCCCATCTTGTGGGGTGGGAAGTGAGCAGGTGGTGGGTGCTGATTGGTGTCGTTTTGTTGCTCGATTGTGATATTAGCTTCTTCATGTGTTAAAGATGGAGCACTTAACACTTCATGAGGTAACTTTATATACTTCTATATCTATCGTGCTGGATGAAGGGAGTGAAGGCTTCAGAGTAATTATTTATACCAGTTGTGTTTTTTCTCTCTCCCTTATGTTCTTTTGCTAAATGGTTTTCATTTTCTTCATATAGGCGAAGAAGTTCTAATTCTCCACGCCACCGCAAAATTCGTTCTCCATCTCCAAGACGACGTAAAAGTCGTTCACCAACCCCAAAGCGTCATAAGTACCAGAAAAGCAGGAGTCCTTCATCATCGCCTTCACGTAAATCTTCAAGTTCAAGTCTTGGTTCATTGGGGAACAAAACTGTTTCTGAGAAGTTGAGAAAAGAGGAAGAAGAAGAGAAAAAGAGGTATATCAACTGCAATAGAATATTATACGGTTTACCACATATTTCTCTTATAAGGTTGTTTTGCTATTCCCTTTTTCCCAATTTAAAATTCATGACTTTATTTTTAGCTTTGGCCACGTTTGTGGAAGATCTTTAGATAATTTTGCTACAACTTTTGAACAGCCACATTCCTTAAATACTGAGGTATAGCATGGTAAGGTGGAAAGTAGTATTGTCAAATATCTTGTTATTTGCTGCTCTATCATAAAGCTGAATATTGGAATTGAGGGATAATGAACAAAGACTTTCTATGCTATTTATTTGATGGATTCTAACCAATAACTAATAGTCAGCTATTCAGAAGTACTCTGATGTTAAGTGCAACATCTTGATTAAATGTACCTTGTGCAAACTGTTTAAGTATTGATTTAGATACTTTCTTTTTCCTTTGGAGCTGGGGGATTGGGTGGGCTGGGAAGGAGATGCATTCAATAATGATTGCTTCATCAGTGGAATAATTGAGTTGGCACCATTTTGCTCCTTTCTTTCACAAGTTTCTTGACTCTTTTTCAGAGTTTAATCTTTTTAGTTACAGATTATATCATCTATTCATCTAAAGATCCAAACCACATGATGGAAGCTTGTTCTTTCTCGTAAAATGGTATTCAGAACATGAGTGTTATACTTCATCTAGAAAAAATCTATTACTTTGAGGTCTTATTTAGCTTATGTTAAACTTTGACTAACATCATCCAGAAAAAATCCATTACTTTGAGGTCTTATTTAGCTTATGTTAAACTTTGACTAACTTTGCTTCTTGTTGTTGTGAATTTATATATGAACTCTTATCTTATTTTCATATAGACCTTTTGAAATAGTAGAACACTGCAATCCAGTAGTTGGTGCTGTATCACTTGTCTATGCAAACATATTATTATAATACATAATTTGTTTCCGACTGGCAAAGTACTTTAGGATAAGTTAGTTCCATTGGGTGTCTGGTTGAACTGAATGCCTTTATCAGATAACAGATCTGCCAGTCTGTGATTTTTCTGCCTCTAGCTCAATTGAATTCCCGTAGCTGGCTTTTAGTGTTCTTGTTGCATAGAGCTTTTGTCATGTAGACAATCTGGTGTTTTGTCATTGCATTAGTGACTTATTATTGCCAAAAGGTGTTGTAGAAAAAGTTAAAGAGCAAGACTTCTGAGTATGCGTACAAACTATATTTGAGTACAAGGGTAAAGTATTTCAATGATTAGCTTAAAGTTGCAACAGTTTACTTGACGTTCTTCTCCACAGGCTTTTCTGAAGGAGGATACTGCTTAGTCCACCTTGTTATATTTGTTGATGAAAATGGATGCCTCGTTTATCTACTGTTGACCAGTTTTGGTACTCATTTGTTTGGATCTGGATTCATTAGAGGTATGCTATAGTTGATGCATAAGCATTGTTTGGTACGTCTCTCATCATAAAGGTCAGTTTACAGTTTAATATGGTTAATAATGAGTGAAGATGGAAGAAAAAATGTAAGAAAGCTTGAGATATCGTATGCGGTTGTAGTTTAGTTCTATGTCTGGACATCGGAAACCTGAAGGGTAACTCATTTGGCCCTTTCACTAATTGTCATTTTCTCTATTAACTTGTTTCTGTCTTTCAACAGGTGCCAGCAGGAAGCAGAATTAAAACTTATAGAAGAAGAAACAGCAAAGAGAGTGGAAGAAGCTATTAGAAGGAAAGTTGAAGAGATTTTGAATTCTGAGGAGATAAAATCAGAGATAGAAAAACGTTTAGTGGAAGGAAGAAAAAGACTCCATGAGGAAGTTGAAGTTCAACTTCAGAAAGAAAAAGAATCTGCTATCCTTGAGGCTAGACGAAAAGAGGTAATTGGTTTGTACGAGTTTGAAGCAGCTGCTTACGATTTTACATGACTTATTTTTTTGGGGGTACAAATTTTGATGGTACTTATCACTAACTCTGGCAATTGATTTTCTCGTCTGGAAGTCTTTTTACAAGACCTTTCAAGCAGCCTTGTGCTCAAGTACAGTGCTGTCGCGATATCAGCAAACTTATCTTTTATATGTCTCATAGAATTTCTCTTGTCACTAGATGTACCGTAACTGCGAGCAGCTGATTGTCCAATTTCCCTTTTATGTGTTCTCAAATGCTGTGATTAAATGTTGGAATACAGGAAGAAGTCCGGAGAAAGGAAGAAGAACTGGAAAGAATGCTTGAGGAGAACCAAAGGATGGTAGAAGAAGCTCAAAGAAGGGAAGCTTTGGAGCAGCAACGGAGAGAGGAGGAACGATACCGAGAACTAGAAAAGCAACAAAGACTAAAGGAAGAAGAAATGAGGAAGAAAAAGCAGCAAGAAGAGGAGGAACGGTTAAAGCAGATGAAATTGTTGGGTAAGAATAAATTGCGTCCAAAGTTGTCATTCGCATTTGGCTCAAAATGAAAAATGAAGGCTTTAGGTTATTTCAGATTATAAATGTATGTGACCTGATTCATTTTCACCCTTCACTATTGTAATTTTGAAGCTGCAACCGATGCTTTGTTTTCATGGCTGCAAGTTGTTCTGTTGTTGGCCATTCACTGTATAAACTGCCGTTTTTAAAGGTTGCTCATCCAGGCAACAAGTTAATATGCAGGCATGACGCTCTCTTTCTGACAAAACCAAGTAAATTGATGTTTACCTGTGGATTATTGCAGAGGCAAATCAGATAAAAAATAATATATATGAAGCCTGTCCAAAGTATTTACACTTGTTATAACATATTATAAAATCTGGGTTATTAAAAAAGGAAATGGAAATGGTTTTCTGAATAGATCCTTATCGGAAAAACATGGCCTTCCCAAATTGTAGCAGCAAGAACGAACGCCTCTGTTCCAACCCTGTATTGTGCAGTTTTATGGATCTTTTCCCAGAACGATATTGCATGAACAAAGAAATAAGTATCTTTGAATAGCAGAATCGGTTGACCTTAAACATCATTGTAATTATACCCAGTTCAAAGTTTTGAAGCGGGGTGTGGTGAGATCTGATAATATGTAACGTTATTCTTATATAATAGAAAGGTTATTTTCGATAGACCCACATACAAATGTGACAGAAAAATAATAATGTAAGTTAAAAAGATGTGACAGAAAAATAATAATGTAGGTTAAAAAGAGTTGATTGATAAAAATAATATGCAAAATATTTAAGTAAATAAAATTAAAATAAATACATAAAGATAATAATAATAATAATAATAATAATAATAATAATAGATAAAACTACTAATAATAATAAACTCAATAACAGATATGAATTTTTTTTAATTATTAAACTGAAACTTCATTATATTTCGTATAAATACACAAATATATTTAGGATTGATTGTTTTTCTGTTTTAGTTTTTAGTTTTTAAAATCACTATTTATAATTATTCATAAGTTATAAAAACTTAATAAATCAAAACTAAAAATATAAATAAAAATTCAAACAAATATTTTTTTCTTAATTTTAAAAATAAAAATAAAAATAAAAATAAGAAAAATAAAAATATATTCTTAATAACTGAAATAGAATTTTTCTTTAATTATTAATCTCAAACTTGCATTATCTATAACTATAAATACATATAAATATTGGTTATTGGAAATAGGAGTGACTCAAGTGAGAGGGAAGAGTGTGGATGCAGAGAGGAAAGGTATCAAAGATTTGGTTAAGCATATAAGCAAGGAAGCCTTTTAAGGGTGTCTGCAATTTTTTAGTTATTTGATTCTCACTCCCTTCCACACGTATTCCTTCATCTTCTTCTCTTTTTCTAGTTACTTAAACCAACTTCTCATGTCTCACGTTTCTGCTTATCCACAACCAAATTTGCAAAAAGACATAAAAAGCTTCTCTAGTAATGCCTCATAGCCTCAGTTTACTCTTTGCTCTCTTCTTCATTTTCATTACCATTGCCTTAGGTAAGTCATCACTCATCAGTTCCTGTTCATGCTGTATTACTTGCTTTCAATTCCATTATAGCTATAGGTCTTCTTAGTTGCAAAACATAACGTACCAGTTCCTCGAATGGATTTGAATCCAAAAGCTTTCTGCTTTTCCTGAAGATGGTCACTGATCATATCAGTTTCACTGATCACCTTTTGTTCTTATGGACTTAAATTTGTTGACCATATGAGCAGGGCAAAATGCGTCATCAAGTTCAAAGACTTTCACTTTGTTTAACAACTGCCAGGAGACCATATGGCCAGCAATAACAACAAAAAGTGACAACACTCATGGTGGTTTCACCCTAAAGCCAAGCCAGTCTGCCTTCTATAATGCTCCAACTGGATGGAGTGGCCGAATATGGGCTAGAACTGGCTGCAATTTCGACAAAAATGGCAACGGAACCTGTCAGACTGGGGGCTGTGGCACCTCCCTGAATTGCTCAGGACCAAGTACTCCACCCAACACAATCGCTGAGTTCACCTTAGGAGACCTTGACTATTATGATGTTAGCCTTGTGGATGGATTCAATGTGCCAATCGCAGTCACACCTCTGAGGGGCAAAGGAAACTGTAGTATTGCAGGGTGTGATGGGGACTTGAGACTGAATTGCTCATCACAACTGGTTTCCAAGTCCGATGGAAAGGTGATTGCCTGCAGGAGTGCATGTGATGTTTTTGGAACTGACGAGTTTTGTTGCAGAGGAGCATATTCAGACCCTGTCCTCTGTTTGCCAAGCAACTATTCTAAGAGTTTTAAACAAGTTTGTCCTGCAGCATCTAGCTATGCATTTGATGGCCTTAGCAGTATAATTACATGTTCTGCATCAGATTACATTGTGGCGTTTTGTGCATCAAGGTGAGGCTAACTGGTTTATGTGGTTAATCCACCAGCAGCATTCCATCTTCACATCTGTTTGTATTACTGTATGACCTATTTCTTCTGCTCCACAAATGCAGGAACCAGACGTTTTGTTCTTACCACGATGACAAGCTTGTCTGCAATACACCCTCAAATGGGTCACAAGCTCTGTCACAAAAATGGTGGATTCTGGTGCTCGAAGTGGCATTGCCGCTCATATTTTTGTTACAATTCAAGTTTTAGCAGAATTATCTCATTCTATATGCCATGTTTCCTTCTTTTTTTTTTTTCCTTCTGTATGTATGTATGTAGAACTGAGAAGTCAAATGGCTCTGCCAAAATCTTGTGCCTTTTGCAGGGGTTAACCTGTTGAAGAAATTTCTTTACTCTGCTTATATAGATATTCTTTAAATATTAGTATGTTGCTTGATAATGCACTTTTGATGATTGTATCTCACCAACAAGATGTATCAATTAGAAAATTTGGTAGAAAAGCAAGGCCAGAAGCTAATAAGTAATTGATCTATGCAATTGGAATGTTACTTATTAACATAAAGGCACAGAGACAACTCAATCACAAATTTTTACAATACTTACAGTTCCTATTGATCGAGGATCTGATCAACAGGTAGAGTTTATGAAGTCTCACCAATGATGCCGTGTTGAGGAAGAAAATCTCGACAACTTTTTGTTGCATCCGAAACTTAAAATCTGCACACTTTGACAAGCATATGATGTAGATTCGTCTGGTAAGCTGGTCATCAGTTCATATACACATAAAGAAACCCAAAAGGATTACAGGTAACAGTGTAAAAAAATCTAATAATCCTCATTTTCTAATGAAATTGTTCCATGTACATGATGGTTCAACTATGTATAACAAGGCTCGTAGTAGCTCTAATCACCTAACTAATCTGTGATTGCTTATTTTCTATATTGGTATTTGTATTCTCAGGTGGAGAATCATGACCCTGAAAAGGTAACACAACTACAGGGGCTGCAGGTACCGTATTCCATCGCTCCTTCAAAAAGGTCACAACCCTCCTAGCAGTTTCCTTCCTGAAGTCAAGCTCCCGCGTGAAGAGATCAAGGAGAAGAAACGCTGCCACATACTTGAAAGGCACAAAAAGGAGAACCACAGCAAAAGATAACAACACTACAGCAACCTCAGTTGTTATCTGCAGAAAACTCCATCAGGCAATCTCCTCCAATAAAGCAAAGTTTACTTTATGCATATCTTTCTTTTATTCTTTTAACTCTTTGTATAGACACCCTCATTTTCTGTTTCTTAAAATTCTTAGATTGCATGTCAATTTGCAGAATATAATGACAAATTTTATGAAGTTCTTTCTCAACATGAATTGAAAAGTTGCTATATTACGCTACTACCAAAAGTTTCCTTTAACTCCATCAGCAGTTGGTTATTATTAGCTGATGGTGCAAATCTCAGTTATTCTGCCTGAATGTTTGCAGCAGTGCAGAGAGAGCAGACATGACTTTCACTGAGTGGAGGCATCACACAGAAGAACATCAATATAGAGTCATCATGATTAATAAACTTCTAATTACTCATAAGCAAACTCTGCACCATATTGCATAACTTGAGGTGGTGTCATAGATCATGATAACATACCTTAGGTTCACCAGAAAGGACAATTGTTCGGATCTTGAGAAGTGAGACATTAAGATTTTGGAGATAATTTTCCACATCACGCATTGCTTCCTTGACAGCTACAATCTTTTGAATTGTATTTGAAGGTGGTTGATCACGTATTGTAACTTTCCCAAAAGATCTTCCCAAGCGACCTTGCTCCTTAAGTCCCTTAAGTGTTAACATTCCAGCTGCCAAAACCATCAACATTGCTGGAAATATATATGGAAGGAAGTTTCTGAGAAAAAAGAAAAAAAGATTGTAAATCAACTTTTAAACCAAATTAATTCAAGGAAAAATAGCATAGGAATATGGTCCAAAGACAAAAACCTATAAAAGTTGAGTTTTCCTGAGTAAATTAACACACAAACTATTGTTTTCCTTTTGCCAAAGGTGTCTTAAAGGAATTTAAAACAAATTTCTTTCCAGAAATGATTGTACCTGAAAATAATTACATATGCAAATACAAGAAAGTAGATTGTCTGCTGAGGGTCCTCCCATTGTCTCAATTTCTCAAAATTTTGGGTAGCCATAGTCAAAGGGAGAAGGAGTTCCTGCAATGAACAGCACAAACTAGGTTCAAGTATCAATATATGAAGAGGATACCAAAGGGCTTCTGTAAAATGACGTATAAGTACAGTCCACATTTTATCTTCTTTCCTTTTTCTTTTTTCAATTTCTTTTGTATTAATATATGAAGAGGATACCAAAGGGCTTCTGCAAAAAGATGTATAGATGCAAGAAGCATCTATCATGTGAATAACAAGATGAAGGATGAAAAGGTCACAAGGTTTAAGTACATAGTCCCTTGCATGGTAAGGGAGTTTTCTCTTTGCCACTCCCTTCCATCCCGAAAATGTGAAAAAAAAAAATCAAACTGGAAAGAGAGAATTGTATTTGTCTCATTTTTTCTAATGCAATATATCCAAACAAGATAGGCAAATCTAACCACTTCCAAATCTATCTCGAGGAGAACAAGAAATTAGAATGAGAATAGACAAACCTTGAAAAGGTCTATGTTACTTGGTATGCCTGTTAGCTTTGCAGCATCAATAGTCGCTTGAGTTTTTTCAACCACTTGGAATCTTTCAGAGCAAATAAATGCTGCCTTCTCCACACAAGTCTGGTCGGCCACAACAAGATTTTTACTTAGTGCTATCCCTTTCTTTATCTCACAGTTCTTCCAAAAGTTTATAGAAGCACTAGAATTCCAAGAAGGAGACCTCATCCACCTCCGCAAGTATACACTCCCGTCTATATCAACTACATGATTACCGATCTCCATTGTCTCATCAGAAGCCATTACTCTTTGAGCTGGTTGATATTCAGTCTCACCAGATCTTTTCAGCAATGGCCCAGCCCAATAATTCACGGCCAAAGTTTGATAAACAATGTCTCCATATGGTGCATTTTGCAAATATGAGAATTGAACAAGCTTAATAGGATCATCGAGTAACTTCCGCATAAATTGAAGGGTTTGAAGCCTAGCAATGCTGTTAATGGCACTTGCAATAGCCCTTTCCTTCCCCTTTTTTGCACCATATACATGTAGTAATGAATGATCGCCATCTAAAGGTCCAAATTCAGATAAAAATTTGTGGAGTGCAATAACTTCACTAATAAATGCATGCCAGACATCTCTTCTCAATTCACCTCCCAAGTCAACAAATTCTAGGACCCATGTCTCTGATCTGGTTCAAAGATCATTACATGACATATTAATATACAGACAGAATAATAAGCTATTAGTTAGTAGATCAAAAAATTATCAGAACAACCCAATAGAAACACCCAAAAGAAATGCTAAGCATCGAGATGATAGTGGCCTGATACGCAATGGATGAGAAAAGGTATGTTTATTGATAAATAGCTATAATCTTGCAGTATATTCCACAAGTTCTAGC
>JAOSBK010000205.1:2227795-2250332 GCA_027568895.1 Erythroxylum shatona | reverse complement strand
CCCTTTTCCTCCTAGCATATGTCAATATGGGTTTAGGATCCATATTGACATTAGTATGGCTATTAGTATTGCTATCATGGCCATCCATCACCCATTCATCATTTTCAACCACAAACAAAGCATAATCAAAACAAGTTTATGAATATAGAAAATTTAAGCAATGAAATTTATTTAACAACGTGAAAACCATACTAGACTGGTTGATCCAACCAGGTCGAACTGAAACCAGGCAATGGTTTGGTTCAATTTGAGTTTAAAATAGATCACTGAAAAGGCAGTCAATGTTTCGTCTCTATCCTCAGTTGACTGAAGACTGATTCAACAAATCCTATATTTGTATTGCAGATTGGAGTAATCAGAATGGCAATCCAAGAATTCCAATTCTTGAGGAATCGGAATTTCAATCTAAAAGAATCAGTTCCCTGCTCACAACGTATATTTGATAAGGGTTTTCCGTAGCTGAATTTCATATGTATTAAGCCCATATCCCCAAAATACAGCCCAGGCAATAATAGGATAAAATCATAGTTATGAGCAGGGAGCCACACTCTAAAACAAATGTATGTGCTCAAGAACCAATATTCAACCTTGAGAAGTTCAAGAGCACTTTAAACTAATTGAATTTAGATCAACATCTAACTTTTGTATCTTAACCTCTACTCATATGGTGTCTTAGAAGAGACTTTCTTTTCGTATTATGACAACTAGATATCATTCATCTCCCGTCAACTCTAAATTTCTTTTCTTTGCTTCAAGGAAATGTGACGACTAAATGGATAAAAAATGATTATTCTGTCGAGAAAAAAGGCAATGTAAACAATTGGACTTCTTGTACACACAAAAGTATTTCATATAGTTAAGAGGTACATAATGTATCATAAAATTATGAACAATGATGCACGGAGTAGGGCAGAGGCAAGTAGCGAGAGCTACTCACTTAGGACCAGAGGATATACAGACTGCAGAATCAAAGAGAGCAGAACCCATAGGTCCAACTTTTGTTTTCTCCACCTGCAATCCGTTTCTCGTAAGATCAAGCCTTCTGGCCTCTTGCCGCCCATTTAAGCCAACAGCCTGCAAGACACTTTATAGCATAAATCATTAAGGACATAAAATAACTCAAACCAATTGTCTATACAAGAAGAAAAACCACAATATTATTTCAACTGTTACAACTGATTAAATGCTCAGAAATTTCACATTAAAGACTAGCATTTCGATATCCAAAAGAATTTTCCTAAACAATAATCACATCTTAACATAAAATACAATAATCACTCCCACAATTCCTCTGTTCGTCCTACATTAAGAACATGCTCAATCCAGTTTATTTCTGCTGAACTCAATGATCCAAGTACTGATTTAAAGGGAAAAAAGAGCATGGAATGAAGCAACAAAGAAGGAAAATAAAAGAGGGAGCAATATGAAAAGCATGAGGACAAAGAAATTAAAATGAAAGAAAAGAAAAAGCATATTGATTTCGAACAAGGGGACAAAATAAAAAGGCGCACAAAGATAGAGAAATAAGAAGACAAAAAAACTTGTGACTGGTAGCAAGATGAATCATGGCCAGTTGCAAACACCAGATATCGTACATTAACAACAAAAACAAGGTTCCTCAAGATGGAAGTCTTAACTCCGGCTTGCAGACATGATCAAAAGTTCGCGGATCTAAAACAATTACCAGGATAAAGGGTATTACACTGTTTTGAGCCAGCAGAAACCAAAAAGAACTACCACAGTGCATAAGGCTCCCCGCTTTCTAAGGGTCGGGGGAGGGTCATCAATTGTATGCAAAAACCAATTAGATGAAATGCAATTTATACAAGTAAATCAAGGTCACTGCACTGAGCTGCCTGCTTCATCGTTTAGAAGAAAATGGCTTCTTAAATATCATGAACAAGCGTGCACCAAAATTAATATTCTTGATAATAAGATCTCAGAAATGCAATCTATTTAAACTCTTCTGCTTTTCCAGTTAACATTACCTATGAGATTCTCATAATGAATATAATTTTGAATCATGATTAGGGAACTATTACCTCAAAATAGAGTGATTTATCAGTTAAAGTAACTTTTCCAGGCCATGCCATATTGTTGTTCCATTTCAGGACAGGTCGCTTATTGCTAGACCCGATGCATAATACTGTTTCTTCTGAAAGCTGAGGACACTCGCGAGTCTGATATGATTTCCGCCCTTCATGTACTCTACACTAAAATTAATAGGAATTAGCTTCCTTAAGTACATTTCAAAAATATAATCACATATAAGATGAAGGAACACAGAAAACAGGTAATTTATTTGAAAACATGTCCATTATTCAGAATGAACAGGAAAGCCAAAATCTGTGAAGCAAATTTACCATGTGAAAAGGCATTCTAGAACTTGTATTTATTTGATGATTTCTAGCAAGAAACACTAGGAGACTCTTTATAGCATGAGGGCAGGCATGCTCGTACATATCACTAAAAAGACATATGAACTCACTTGAGAAGTTCATGAACATAAGTTAACCACAAGGTTAAGGAGATGCCCTGCTCATCCCCAGCTAGGGCCTTGAAAAGGTTATGTGCTGTAGGATAATCAGCAACACCTGAAATAGCAGGGGCAATTCGTACGAAAGCCTCCTCTCCTACAAGTTTCCCCTATAATACCAACAAGCAAGCTGCTATTAGAATGAATACACATTTTCCTATTTAGAAAACCAGCACTCTGTACACTCTACTTCAGGAGCTGAAGGGAAGATTGGGAATCAAAGGACAGAAGGAAAGTTACAATATATTAACAATTATTTATCAAAGTTTCATCCCAATAAGACTGGAGCTGAAAAGTGACCAGTTCAGTTGACTTCAGCCCATGTTTGAAGTAAACACACAAATTTTGAATTATGGCAAAGCGAAATTAAAGAAATTTAAGAGAAAATTATTTCCATCGTACACCAAAATAATTCATTGTGCAGTTAAATCAATTTTAGAGAAATATTTGGTAAAATGTATTTTATTCCTAAGTTGAACAGTTCGATTTTGACTGTTATAGGCCCCCAGTTTGCCATTTAAGAGTCAAACTGCAGAAAAACAATTTCCTATGATTTATGAGACTAGGAACAGCACATCATCAACTATGAAAATAGAACCAGGAAACAAGTATTGATCTAAGCAAATTGAAATTCAAGAAGGAGACACCTGAAATGAAGCTTCATCAGAATCACTTTCAACGTGATAAGGGCTTTCCCATGCAAGCATGGTAATAAAAATTAGTCGCTGAAATGCTGGCTCCTGCAAACATATTGAATATATTGCATAGCACAGAGAAAGTCAATAAAATTACTTAAAACATTTCAGAAACCCTCAAACACATAAATTAACTATAAGATGACCAAACTTAATGCTTTAATTGTTGGGTGTGTGATAGTTGTGACAAATCCTACAAATGGCAAAAGGGATAGAGATTTAAAGCCTAGAGTGGGAAACAAATAAAAACTTGAGGGAAAATGAAAATAATTGGGAAGAAAATAACAGAACCGAACAATCAAGAACTCAGGGAAGAAGAACACAAGGCAAGAGAATCAAGTCTATAATAACAATCGATAAGTCAAATAAGAATGAAGATAAGTATCCCCAGGATAAAAATCATAATCCAAACAAGTCTCTAGTAATAGGTGAGTTCTAAATAAAAAAACTTAAACTGATATATATTTCTAACATATAAGATGATGAAGTGTCATTAACAAGTGTTAAAGAAACTGAATTAAGAACTGTTTGTTGCGAAATATTTATAGAGAGAATACCAAGCACACCTAAATAAACCTCATAAAAGACCAAAGCTATCTTCTCATGCTATAAAAAATAACCAAATTTCTGATTCCACTAACCAACATGTGAGCCTGTTTCAGCCAACAAAATAAAGCATGAAAGAGTAGCAGCATAAACGTACTAGGAAAACAGACCTTGAGACATGGATGGATAAATGAGTTGTCCCTAGACAGGAACCTAAAGCAGCAATACTCCACCAGATAACGGGCATTGTCATAAACAGATTCAGAAACAAGTGCTTTAAAAATTTTCTGCGTCTTGAAGCCAGTCAATCCGTTCATCCTGCAAATCTTAATTCCAAGAGTCAAGGCAGCGAGGATTAACTAGCACCTGGAAAGAATAACATTCTCATGACATGCATGGTAAAAGACATTTTAAGATGATCTTAGGAAAAAACTATTATAATTTACAAAGTTGAAAATTTTAAAATAAAAAAATTCGACATAATACCAGGATGGTTAATCAAACAGATGTTCAAATTTCAATCTACATTAATTTTCAAAGTGGCTCCAACTTCAGCCAATACAAAAAACATATCTTCAGCTAGTCATAAGTGTAATTCTAATGAGCTTTTGGCGCAAAACATACCATGTGTTCCATTAAAGTTATTTTTTTCGTTCTTAAATAAGTATATCTGAATATGGAATAAGAAAAGGCAATTATGATTCATACATGCAAAGCACGCCATCCTCATGAAATAAATCAGGGAAGCAATTGCAGCACAAAGGCCAATTAAAGAATCTTCAAACCAAGATAACAACATGAAAGTTTTTACCTGCTAAATTGCTCAATAGATACTACAGCAGCTAAAGATAGAATCCCATTCTTTGTGCTCCTATGAATAGTCTGTTCAATTGTGAAAATTTCCTCCAGCTCCTGGGCAGCAGGCATGTTGAGAATATCAGGCTTTCCGCTCTGAACTGATTTTACTAGTGGCAAAGTAACCTCATTCAAAAACTTTTGGGTCTTAGACAGCCACGAATTTAATCTTTGTTGTACTGCATCTGTCAATATACAAAAGTTGCACAGCTGGATCTAAGAAACAGCAGAGCTTGCTCTATAACATCACTATCACAATTTCCTTAGCATTACACAAGAAAACTGGTCAATCAAGATTAAAAACATTACAGAGCCTGCCGTGATATATATTACAAAAGAGAGAAAGTCTGGGGATGCAAGAATCCACTAATTCGTATCTTGGTTAACAATGCAGATCACTACACCAACAAAAAGATAAAAATCTTAAAACTAAACCAAATAAAGAGAAATATTGTCAAAATTCATGGTTATACTTAATCGTACAAGGCATTAAAAAGAACTACTCCCTTCACCAAACATATACAAATTTACTTCCTTTTCAGAACGAAGGCAGTACTAAAATTCAAGAGCCCACTTACTAAATGGTTTGCTATTGATATATTTAGCACTTATAGCACCTACAGTGTAACCCTTTTCTTCAAGTAAAATTCAAGAGCTTCTTTTTTTTTTTAAATCAAAATCTGTACAAGTAAAAAAATCTGGAGAGCAAAGAAATTATCATACCAGTATTAAGTTCATTGAGCTTCCATTTGTCGCCCAGAGACTGAGTCACAAGCTTAAACCTGAAGCTCTGGTGAGGAGAAATTGCTGGAGGGCTATAGCCAAACCTCCTGCAGAACTTCTTATCAAACAAGGGATTGCAAACATCAGGTGATGCTTTCCACTGAGACTGCATCCTCTTCTTCCTCTGCTGATTTCTTCTTCTTCGTTTCTTTGAGGATATTCGAATTTAGATATTTATCACATAGGGTTTGGATATTTGTAGAGGAACTGTAGTCTCTGTGCCTTGCGAAGAAAAGGACAAGCAACAGAGTTACTCGGAGAAGATAATGCAGGAAGCTAAGCTAGGGAATGAAACGCAAAGACAATGATGGCAAAACGACATAAAAGCGAGGGACATAACGAAGAGAAAAAGACAACTAAACGACGGCGGAGTTTTCAGAAGATGAAAGAGACTGAAACGACATCGTTCATGTGGAAGTAAGAAGATTGGTCAAAACGCAGCGCAAAGCATCAATGACCACGACGAGAATCCGCTAATACACGGGTTTAGAAAAGTTTAATAATACGCAATCTTATTCTTATTTAATAGAGAAAATGTTTACGATAGAGTCACGTAAATAATGACTTTGATAGAATTATCGAAAATATGACACGTAATAAAAAAATTTAGCATACTAGAATACGGATAAAGATATCCTATAGAGAAATCGTTATTGTTCTCTAAACTTTATCCTTACAAATCATTCATTTTATAAATAACTTTAATATTTTGATTAAGAGGTATATTTCTCCAAATTATTTAGTATAAGTTGTTTCTTACTTAATCCGGTTATTTTATTATAATGATTGGTGTAATTAATTCTTATCTCTTTTTATCCTAATTTATATATTTATTTACGTATTTGACTTTATACTATTAATTTTTATCATATTCTATATGTTTGTCGGAAATAGTCTCTAATGATAAGATTGTATATTATTAAATTTTTCTAAACCCAACATTTCAAAGAGTCTTATTGAGTGTTATTATTGTCGTTGTTATTATTACATTTATTGGGTGCACACACGTGTGCACATACATATTAAAATAAAATAATAGACTACTAATTAAAAACAAATGATAATAAAATATGTAATACAATAAATAATACAATAAATATAGAGAAAGTTAAGTACATGAATAAATCAAATAAGTCATTATAAAAAAACAATTAGGCTAAATAAATAACTACTTAAACTAAATATATAGAAAGAAATAATTACAAAATAAAAAATTAGGCAATGTCAAAAATCAAGCAAATCTTAAATAATCCATACGGCAGCGTTTGTTATTGACTAATCTAGACTCTCCATTAAGGACACCAAATCGGTTTTGACCGGTTAAACTAAAACCAAATTTGACCCGTTAATTTTAGACTAAAATTAAATGCGTTAAACATATTTTTATTTACACACAAATTTAATATACCAAAAAAAACAAAATTTGATATCAAACTACAGTAAGCTTTTGAAATTTTAATTTATATTTGAAGATAATATTTATAAAAAAAACAAAAATACAACAATGAGGGGGCTATGTGCCCTACAAGTATTATATTCCATCTGCAAAATTTTGTATGAACCTGGCAAACAATACTTGAGATCAAGTAAAGATTAAAGAGCTAGGTTCTGCATCACATCAAAGGACCCAGTACCCATTTTTACAGGCAAGCCAAGACATATTCTAGCTGATGGAGTTTCCAGGTGATCTGTCTCCCCATGCAATGCAGCTTCAACAATGAACTTGGAAGCTGTCTCAAATGTCATTTTACTGAATGGTGATATGGACTCTGATATGCCCCCGACTCTGCTCATTGCTCGGTATTCGCCCGTGTGGGTCATGAAGTCTGCAATCAGGGTCAAGTGTCGCTCGTTTACGGATACAGCATATGAGCTGAAAACATGCTTCACCTCCCTGATGATTGTCTCTCTTGCAGCTTCAACTCCATAAGTTTTTAGCATAGCATGAATGTTGTTGGAATATATGTACCTGACATCTAAGTCATCTTGCATTTTCCAAAAGGCACTGAAATCCACTCCTGCTGTATGCAGTGCAGGAATTTTAGATTTTTCTTCAGCCTTAAGACTAATCCTTTTCTTCGGATCTTTACCATAATAAATTACTTGACTCCCTTGGCAATCCGTCACCTGACATCGCTCGATCCTCCCCGGATTCTGGATATAAACCTTTTTGGCTGTCCTTTGTGCTATCTAAAATGATTGAAACAATCACCAATTAGAAGTGCAGACATTAAAGAGTAAAGGGTTGAATGTAATATGAGAGCATGCAACTTACATTCCTAAGACAACTGAATTGTATGCATCTAAATGCAATACTTATTATTCGTATTACTTCTTCCCAATTAAACAAGACAACTTGAGGACTTTATACAAAAATAAGTAAAAACAGAGAAGGGACTGCTCTATCTTCTCACTGAGCTATCAGTGATGACAGCACGTGTGAAAGAAGGGACTGAAAGCAGCAGGTTCACAAGAAAAAATATACATGATTTCTAATCATTATTTTAGGAGTGCCCACCGAAAGAAGATAATATTGGTGTTCTTGACAAGCAAGTATAAAAGCCTAGAGGAAAAATTGGAAAAATCGAAAAAATCGACAAAAGCATTAGAAACTCCAAAAGAGAGCATACCTCAGCCAGTAATACATGAGGTTCGTTGGTAAACTTCAAGTGGAGTTCAAAGTGCTTGTCATTAGCCTCCACAAAAACAGTTCTATCATAATCTTTTTTGACCAATTTTCTTCTGACCTTCTTTCTTCCGGATTCTGGTTTCTTCGTCTTATTGTTTGACGGTGCTTTGGAAGGAATTTGGGAGGTCTTGCTCCTTGAATTGCGCTTGGTGTGTCCTCCAAGAGGTGGACTTCCAGGAGTGTCATTTTCAAAACCGTCATCTTTAATGCCATCTGTTCCATTATTAGGTGTATCCATCTCATTTTCAACTTCAGATGTCTCCTCGCTGGCTGATGAATCCCCCTCATTCAGGTCCTCTTCAAAGTCGTCATCATAGTCCATCTCATCTGTTGCTTGGACTTTCCTTTTCTCTGCATCTAAACCTAGATCCTCAGCCCCATCATCATATTCATCATTATCATCGGCATCATAATCTTTTCTGACATCAGAAGTTGCTTCTTCCGATTCATCTGAAGCTTTTGATTGTGATTGGGGGAGGTAATTTTTTATGCCACTAATTCTAGACAGTAACTGCAGATGATTTTCTATCGCATCCTCCAATGCCCTCACAAACATCACTTTCAAGGTTTCTTCCCAATCCTCGGAGGATATTTGACTGAATTGAGGGTAGTGAGCTGGCTTGTAAAGCTTCATTTTAAGCTTATATATCCTGCATATCTCACCCTCGTAAACAGCAAATGGCTTGACAGATACTTCCATGCTCTCCACAATATCAGCTACAGTTACTTTCTTAAAATTATCAGCTAGTATATCAGCATCCTCTCTGCAAAATCGAGTATCATTTTGCAAATTGTGTATGTATGTGTATCTGGTAGTGTACGACTGAGCAAGTTTATAAAGAAATGAAGCACACATGTTAAGTTCTACGCAAGTATGTCTATCCACTAACACTATAAAAAAGGCTAACTTGAAAATTGCAAAAAGAACTATAAAACTACAAATTGTGGATGCCGAGATGAATAGATAAGCTAAACTATAAAACTACATATTAAGTTCTCTGTCCAGTAGGAATGAAATAACACTAAAGGGTCTAAAATATAGTGTAGCACAAAAATAGATAACCTAAATTAAGTCCTAAAAATTGTTTAAATTTCAGAAATAAATACTAAGAACTTTTTCCCAAAAACTTGAAACAATATAAATAGTACAAATAACAGGATTCCTGCATGCTTGCAAATCAGACCAATTGTGTTGCACCACATCACATAGTAATTGCATCTGTATCATTTGTTTCACTTTAAGTTTTAGTACCCAATGGTAAAGGTACAAAGTTTTAGCAATGAAGTGTTTGGAATTGGGCCGTCCAATTCCAATTCCTTTGTTCGGTATGTCAATATTCTAATTCCAATGCCACTTCCACAGGATTCCAATTAGGCATCAGTTTCTTTCCTACGATTAAGAAGCAGCCAGTTGTTCACGTCTAGGGCCTTTATTAGAGCTATATACAGATTATCAGTATTTCAAGTCAAGATAGATCAGGGTTTTCAAACAAGAGTAAATTCTTCATTCCAACTTCCCTTCGCCTATACTACCTTCTCTCCTGTTCGCAACTCTCTATTTCCCTTCAAGCTCCTATCTTTTTCCTTGAGCTCCAGATTACTCCACAATTCCTCTTCTATTTAATGAGTTTGGGAGCTTTAGCCAACAAAATTCTTACTACCAGTACTGGATTACTGTTCCCCGTACTGGGATTACCACCATAATACCTCAATCAAGTTCAATCTTCCACAAGAATTTACAAATGCTAATTGGTCTAAACATGAACATGAAATCCCTTGCTCTCATTCCATTCTAGCTGCTTCTGATCCACTTTCAAATGGTGCATCAAAAACTGAATTGGAAGCAATAGAGAACCTATTAACATATTTGACATATTGCCTCACAAAGACAATTATGACAACAACCCTCCCAGTGCAACCTCACTTTGTAATGGTTGGGGCAGGGATATCAATGTACGTAGCCCTCCCTTTGCATTTTATAAAGAGGCATTTTTCATGTTTGAACCCTTGACCTTTTGGTCAGAAAGGAATAACTTACCAGTGCACAAGGCTCACAAAGACAATTATGCTAGTAATAGTACTGAGAGAAGGGAACTAGTAGTAAATAATGCAAAACAATGTTATACAAGTTACCTTTTTTTCCCTTCTTGCAAGGGGCAACTCATAATTGGTGTTTTAATATCAATGGAAGCTGTCATCAAGATCTCTTGAAGACGTGGAATTCCAAGTGTGACATTCATTTCTCCGCGTCCAGCAAGATGGAAAGTATTCAGCCTGATGAACAAGTTCAATGCCAAATTAACATGTAAAATTAAAACTGTAATGTGCTTGAAAGACATAGAAGCAGAGGGGGAAAAAATTGAGCTCTTGTTTATGAGAATAAAATATTTTACTGGCCTTTAGATTATTAATTGCATGTGGAAATGGAAAACCAGAGACCTGATACTGTGTCCTAAATACAGTTAAATATCTATGCAGTGCCATTTAATATTTTTCACCCCTATGTGTGTGTGCAAGTGTCTTCATATAATTAAAGCAATGACTTGAAAGTTTATTCCAATTGACGAGAGAGAATTCTCGAGGTTTTAGTTTTCCAACCAAAAAGAATCAGAATTATCCCTCATTTAACCCTATAGATGGCAATGCAAAACTATAACACCAATTATAATAATCAATAAATAATCATGATGCAACACTAATCAACTCTCTTATTCAAATACTGATAAGAAGTATCACGTTGACAAAAAAATAGACATAGGACAAGGAATCTAACGTCATCTGAGTCGATGGTTCACCAACAGACTGTGCTGCAAGCACACCAACTGGCTCTCCAGGATGTGCAAGACTAGAGAAGAACTTCTGCTTCATTAATTGGTATACATCCTCACGTCTCACTAAATTAGAAATTTTCCAATCCACTGAGGAGAAACCATCTAAGAATATGTCTGCTTTTTCTTTTAGAGCTTGAGGTAATTCCAAAATGTATGAATTGAATGCACCACGTGCATGACCATATCTTTCACGTATCACTTCTTGATTCTGAAAATGCATATTTGTTTTCGAACTTCAGATTACAATAGTTCATTTTTTAACTATCAAAAAAAAAATTTCAAACCGAAAATGGAGCTCCTCACCGCTGCCAACAAATCCAATTTCCCAATAAAGCTTGTTCGATGAACATCAACGCCATCTTCCCCATATTGAAACTGAACAACAGAGCCATCTGCATCACGAACTGTATGGTCATAGTGAACTTTCAAACACTCAAGGTTTTTTATCAGGCATCTTTGTAGATATCCACTGCGAGATGTTTTTACTGCTGTATCAACCAATCTACATTTTTATTTATGATCAGTAAAGCTGGACATCAAATGACCAACAATGAAGCTCACAAATATTGTGATGCAATAAACGAAGAGATAAAGATCACATTATTTTCTCAGTATGCATTAGCACTCTGTTCTGAAGAAAAGCAAATCATGATGTCTGTGGGTAGAAAAATATATTGGATGATAGTTCAACAGATGACATCTCAGGTGCTAGTGCTTATACCATCAGCATTCCCTTTTCATGTACCTAAATCCATCAAAATGGATACTCATACTGCAATCACGTGATATGCAAATTGACAGTCAATGAAGTTTTAGACATTAGACCATTTTAGGATTGTCATCATAGCTTCAAAGGGAGTAAGTATGAGAAAAACTGAAGAATATAGTTTTCATTACCCTTCACGACCAGCCATGCAATGAAAATAATATTCTTGAGGACGAAGACCAGTGAGAAAACGGTCAATAATATAGCCTCCTGCTCGAGCTGTCCAATCCCACGGATGAAAGCAAGGTAAGGTCTTTCCAGAAACCATTCGAGGTACTCTTTTTCCTTCCAAATCTTGTTGGCCCAGAAATGAAGATATTTGTTGAAAATTAACCTGAACAAAGCATGATAAGCTAACCAATATTGGTGCCCACATTACTCACAAACAAGTGTTGATGCGTCAAAAACAATGAAATTTGAATAAGAGAAAAGCTTTAGCTTCATTTACTCCTAACTGATGCTACATATAGACAGCAAATAATTATAAATTAAAAAGCCTTTTGGATACACAAAAATTTAGCGGTTGATATTTAATTAGTCATTGGGGATAAGGATGTCAAAAATAAGAGAATAGATTTGTCTTTCATAAATTCTAAAACCTGGGTTCTCTAGCCGTGAACAATAAGAGATACTAACAAGGCAGGATAATCAGGATCAGACGATAAATGAAGTTGATTAGGTGTTTCATAAAAATATTATTGGTACCACATATATGATCAGAGATCATCTGATAAATTAGCAGTCGGATAACTTTTCCATCTTTCAAGTAAGGAAATTGTTTTAAGTTTCAGTCACCAGATCTACAAAAGAAAATCGGGCGGTCTTGAAAAGGAAAAAAAACTTTTCACCAGACAGGCTACCACAATTGGCAAGATATCAAAATAAGTAGTTAAACAACATGGGATTGTAAGATAACCTCAAGGAAGTAAGCTGAAGTAGAATACATTAAATGGATTTGCAAACATCCATTTAAATGTCTATTGGCTTCCTTGCACCAAATTAATCAGATATAACAAACTATAGAAATTTGAGAATTGTCTTCAATTCATAATCATAATTAATTTAATTGAGAAGCATAATTACTTTGCACAAAAGGTAAAGATCTCTTTAACCTATGTGTGATACAAATACAGTTCAGATACCATGAGAAGAATGCCAGAAGCTTACCTTGCTACCTTTAGCCCCAGATATTGTCATGAGAGATATGCAATTCTTTCCAGAGGGTTTAAGTATACCTTCAGACAACAAATCACGGATGACCCCAGAGCTTGTTTTGGAATTAACTTCATTGCTCATCTGCCTATCTAAATATGTTGATGCAGAGTCTCCTTCACAACGTATAGTTTTCTCAATATTTGACTGCAATTCCATTGGCTCTGCAAACCCAAAAACAAATGTATGTTAAAAAAGAAGCATAACAATATGTCCCCACCAGCATCATAAACTTGATTAACAGAACTAAGAGAAACTAAGAGAAAAATTGAATTTAAGAAAATTAAAAAAAGATTTGTCTACAACAAATCTTATATAAACGATTGTATAATGCTTCCTGCAGTGAATCACTGTTGTAATTCGAACAATATGAATCATAAATGATGTAATATGGGATTAGCATTTCCTAAAACTCTCATACCTTCTCAAGCAGAAGTTAAAATGTAAACTTGACATATGGATATGTTTGAATAATATTGGAACTGTTTCCTAGACCTCAACCAATCCAGATCATGGTTCATCTTGAGATATGTTTTCCCTATCTACAAATCAGTACTAGTAATCAGCAAGCTAAGTTATATTCTTGGCACATAAAAGAACAAGATTATCAGGTATTTTAGTTTAATCAAGACCATCAACCGCCCTCTTTAAAAGTATACACAAACATAAGCTAGCTTATGAATAAATTGCACCAAGCAGGAAACAAAAGTTAGATCTTTACCTATCTTAATCCTCCCATCCTTTACTCCAATAAAATTCCGGTGAATTAATTCACCACTCATTGCGCAGCTTTCAAGTAACCTCCTCCTTTGATCATCTTTATATTTCAGTATAAGAAGGTCATCCACTCCGCAAGTGAATCCATGCATCTGAGAAGCATCTGATAAATGATTATAACTGCTATACTGTGGAACACCAAAACTGGGATGAAAAGGATGAAAGGATACGGTTTACCAACCTGCAAATAAGCAGTAAACAAACGACTCAAAACTGAGAGGAAGGTGCCAGAAGTACTTGAGCCAAATAGTTCCTCGACTGTATGCACCAAACCATATTCACCAAACTGGGCCTTGTCAATCACCCCACTTACAAATTCATTCCTAAAGATGACCATCTTATCTTCTTCCAGTCCCATTGGTTTGTAATCACCATACTCTTTTCCCATTTGTTTGTCGATATCCAACTCACTCTTATTGCTTTCTTTGTTTTTACCGCGTGCTACTGCAACACTTCGTCCATCTTCCTTTATTCTAGTTTTGAAGAAATCAGAAGGGATCTTACCATCTTTTTCGACATTTAATGGGGGATGGCCTCTTGTAATGTGGTTCAACACTGTAGTAATTACCTAATAAGGCAAACATAAAAGGAGCACTCACAACTGAATTCGTTGAAACTTATCATACTACCAAAAACAGCTTATTTTACATAAAAGGTAGTTCATAAACCCGTCAGCTCTATGTTCTTTTCTTAAGATCTTTAATAATCACTAACCTTTATTGGATTTGGGTCCAGTTATATTCAAGAAGTATTCAAGAACAATTTTCCATAAGCATTGCATAAGTGCTAACCTGCTTTCCTGTCCAAAGTGGCACTGGTTTCAATATTGCGGGCAAAGGTATGTGAACAGAATCTTCACTGTTTAACATGAAAACTTTCTGGCCAGGTTTTGCAAAGGAAGTTGTTGGTCCAGTTGCTGACACTCCAGAAATGTAAAGTAAGTGATCAAAATCATGTTGACTTAGGAAAGTATCCCTCTTTGTAAGAAGTGCCGCACTAACAATATGATCCTGACAAATTGAAAAGTACTCAATTATTGATACATGTCACAAAAGCAAGCAAAAACATTTTTGATATGCACATTCATCAGTCAAACCTGAATCAAGGATCTGATTGGTTCACCAGTGGTAGGCCTGACATATTGGTTATTTGCATTAACAATGTTGTAGGCTTCAGCACGAGAAATTTCATCTTGTGGAAAATGAACATTCATTTCATCGCCATCAAAATCAGCATTGTAAGTACTGGAATCACAATAATAATAAGAATTAACCCAAAAGAAATGGTGAGATCTCTAAACTTCATCTCAAGAGGCATAAATTATAAATGCGCCTGCAAGCATTATTGTATTTGTAGGAACCATAAAGCATATTATAACGCCAAAGACTAAGATGACAACACTAACCTGCAATTTGCATAGTGCATCCTAAGTGTTCTTTCCCCCTTCAAAACCCTGACTATATGTGCCATTATGCTGGGCTTGTGAAGTGTAGGCTGCCATATTTCAGATTCAAATCAGCAAAGGACAATAGCAAACTAGTATGGGGAGCTAAAGTATAAGTACTAGTACATCACTCCTAGTTATGAAACTCAACTTATAACTTCCTCAAGCTAATTCGATCCCTACGTCACATTTTCAAAGCCCCAGAAAAGTTGTAAGTTAAATTATTAAAGAAAAAAATTTTCAGATTCTGGGAACAATGTGGCCACAACTGAAGACTTGAAAATAAGAATTTCATAACACACATTGAACTCTAAGAAAAATATTGTACATGCCACCACGATACTTGTAGACTGGAGTGTACAAGCATTTTGCTTTAATGTGATGTCCAAGTAGTCGAACATAAGAACTACAATAGAAGACAATAATTTTATTTGTCAATATTAAATGGACTTTATATAGCAAGAGATAAAGGAGACTATAAAATTCTTCTGGCTAATAAGGAAAGGCCTTTAATGGAGAAGGAATTATACAATTTTTCCAGCCAACAAGGATTTGATATGACATTAAATTAAATTACAACCCAATGAGTGAAACAAGTCTCCACACCTCTTCTTAATACATATACATATCCCTAATGGCTAGATGCATGTCATGCATAGCCAAACATAAACAGAAAAAAGATGAACTAGAAAATAAAGTATCAACCCTTAAGATCTAATGAAATTGAACAGCAATAAGAAACCATGTCAATGTACACACAAAAGATTACAATGTGGTTATATACCTGCCGATTAACAAGCACAACATCACCATCCTGCAAATGACGGTATACGACTTTGCCCTCATTTTCATAATCAGACCTTTTCCCAGATTGCATGATAGCTCCTCTAGAGGAAGGTAACTTCCTTGATATGGAAATGCGCGTTTTTCTGTTAGGTGGAAGTTTATTAACAGACAGCTTATCAACATAGTGCGTAGCTCCAGGATGGCATTCAGGTCCATTGATAACCCCATTCCTCAATTTCCCAATATTCCATGGAGTCACCCTCTGTGAAAACAGCAATATCAAAAGCAGAAAAGAGAAAACATGAATATTTGCATGATTGCCTCATTTTATATTAGGTCTTTTTACCATTATAAAACTTTAAGATCTCATTTATCGATTTGAACTCAACCTCGAGTCAAGTATATTGCTCCCAATCTATAGGCAAGTGCATTGTCCTGGTTAATCACTCATCCAATTTGGACCACAATCAAACTAAACATCTCCAAACTATTTAAAAAAGTGAACTCTGAAACAATGATCTCAGACAAGAAGAATCTACAAGTAGAGGAAATAAATAGAAGCAGTTAAGGAATAAAGAAGTACTCTCCAAGAAAACAGAGACTACTGAATAAAAATATATCCAATCCCATAAACAGTCCCACATGGCCCACCACAAAGATAAAGCACTCTGTATGTTGAACACTAAAGCCTATATATAATATTCACAGAAGTTGGCATTTCAAACTTCCACATTCCTACAAATATACTTCATGTGGCAGACAAAGAGACTTCCTGCTCCATGATTCCTGTATAGATCACAACTTATTCTCAAAATGCTCCTATAGCTTCAATACTTAAAGCTCAACATTAGACTCAAGCATACAATGGTAAGAAGATGTGAATTTATATAAAAGACACTAGAGATTATTTATAAATAACAGTGCAATAAATCCATAGGTAGGTCAATTTACATCAGCGGTTTATAATGTTAAAGGTATGCAGCTATATACATATACAACTTTCCAAAAAAAAAACATACATATACATTTCTATTATTGTAAATTGCTTCCAAACCAGACAAGATTGATAATGTAGAGAAGATTGTACCTCAGGATAGGTCAGTTTTACTGCAAAGCATGGAGGAATTCCAATTTCGTTGACACCAAGGTAAGGATCTGGAGAGATAACAGATCGACAAGCATAATTGACCCGCTTTCCCATCATTTTCTGTCGAAACAACCCCTCTTTTTTTTCTAGCAATTGGCATATTCCAGAAGCCACATCCCTTTGACCAGGACCTATAGTTCAGAACAGGATGAGAACTGCTGATTTTGTTGAACTGAACTCCATTACATTTCAAGCTATTCTCACATGAGACTACTATCATGGCACAATGACCAACACAAAGTTTTAAGATTTTTAGCCAGAAAAATACATCCATGGGAATATTTATTTAGAAAACCTAGATCAAGGGAAAAAGGCTCAAATCGCCTACAAAATTTGTAACAAAACCACTTCCCTGTACGCTATCGCATAAGTTTATTTCAAAGCTCTAAAATGCTATACAATATACAGTCATTGCACACAATCTTCAAGTGTCAGGATGTCAGTATAGATAACGAGAACTTGCCAACCAATGTTCAAAAACATAATAGAAGAGGAAAGTTCCCAATGGATCATATTTAACTAGCTAACAAACTGAAGGTTTTGCAACAATTTTAAGCTCCAACATCATCATCATCATCACCCAGTCCGAAATCCCACAATGAAGCAGGGTCTGGGGAGGTCTGATAGTACGCAACCTTACCCCTACATAATAGAGAAGCTGTTTCCAGTGAACCCACATACAAATGAGACAATATACGAATGATGCAGGTTACAGAAACAATACGTGAAAAACATAAAATAAATGACAATGCAAGTAATGGGGAACATAATTAATTAATTAAAAACACTAAAATTGTTATCAACAATGATAATAAAAAATAACAGCAAAATGAGTATCAAACAAATGGATCTAATAATTGTAATCAATAATGTAAGGCAACATTACCCTTAGCAGTTTTGCTATCAAACAAAATATTTATTGTTTGTTGAAGTTCTAACCATCGCCTGGGAACTTTTGAGTGTTCTTTATTGACATGAGCATCTCCTAAAGATATATTTGACTGTAGGACCTTGCTTAATAGAACAGTTTGTGGGTGTTCCATCACCTATAAAAGCATGAAGCAAAATGTAGATGATGCCCCTCATTCTAGACATATAAATCGTAACCCCAAGAAAAAAAAGGGGGAAAAAGAACCAAACAAAGAATATTGCTAAAAAAACAGCACATATAAGCTAACTTAAGCTTAAGAAACAGAAAGCTTAAGTTAATAAGCATCCAGTAGCCAAGTCTTTCGACAATCAGAAAAAAATTGTACAACTAAACATCAGAAAGTTGCCTCTGAAACAGGGAAAAAATTAGATAGAAAGCGACAGAGAAACAGTGGCAGAGATAGAAGTGCAATGGGCTATTCCCTCCCCACAACATTTCACCTCAAAACATATGTGATAAACATAAATATTAACAGCATCTCTCTTTGTGAAAGAATTACAGCCAAGCACTTACAGAATCACCTCCCTTGGTCGGCGGACGGAATTTGGTTGGAGGAACTAAAATGGTTTCCAAAAAGAACATCGAGGGCCCTCCTTTTTCACTTGCTAATCCTTGCTGCTGAAGGTCACTTATAAAGGCACAGACTCGAGCCTCATTCTGCCACAAAAGCTCTAAAACACTCTTAACCTAGAGCAGAACAAAAGGTAGAAGCTTTTCCTATCAGAATAAGTCTTATAGCACAAACCGTAAATAACCGTATCAGAAGTATGCCAGGTATCATAAACAAAATTTTCTGATAATAGAACGTACCTCCGATGGTAACAACTGCCGTGATAGTTTACCTTGCTGCTTAGCGAAGTCAGACACTTGCCCTCCTTTCTTCTTGTTTGTCTTAGTTGCAGACTTCACAAAACCAGGAGGTTCCACTTCGTCATCCAAATCAGTAATTCCCTCAGAATCACTAGCCGTTGGATCCTCCAGCTTTTGATTTCTTATCACATTCGATCTAATATCACCTCCTGACATACCATTCTATGGCCAAGAACCGGAGAATATTTGGAACAAAACCAAATAGCAAAAAAAATTGCATCAGAACAGAGAAGATTAGATAAGTTATCATCAAATATAGTAACCATGAAAAAGAATTTACAAATCAACATTTATGTGTTGAGTACTTATAAATAGTCCGTGTAAGTGGAAATCTTCACTCTTTAACAAAGCTAGGTAAAATAACTAACGGATAAATGCCACCAAAGGTAGAAAGACAATTTCCAGACAGGAGTTTCAACAAATGGTCTTTGCACTAGGTGATTCTGCAAATTCCCACGCAAGTTTGATGACAGCAGTGAGACAAATAAAGAAGCTGATTTTGACCTGACCCTAAGCCCTCTATATTTCATCAATACTTTGACATAAATATCACAATCTAAAATTATGACCACTCATTCCCAAACTTCCACGCATATAAGGAAGTAAACTTAAAAGTGCAGATCTTTGAAGAACTAAAGCATTATAAACAAGGGAAGGGCGTACCATGTATAACCATCCATATGTAGGCTTAGAAATTTTTGGATTTGATGCTTCACAATTCTTACACTTCTTGAAATTCAGCTTCAAAAATTTATTTAAAACGGACATTGCTTCAGTGTACTGAAGGGATGTCCATTCAGCGTTCTTCGAATGCTTCTCATCTACACACTTGTCACCTGAATGAGTTATGGAACTAGAATGATGGCTCTCATCACTGCCCTCTGGATAAAGAGCTTCACTTGGCGAAACTGAATCTAACCTCTTAGCCCCAACGATATCACCTTTTACAATCAGTTCCAATTCAGCAACGCATTTCTCAACCTTAGGGTTCAATATATAAGAACAATCAGAGCAAATTTTTTATTTGAAAAAAAACAAAAAGAAAAGCATATGTATGGAAAAGAGCAATTACCTGGCCTCTAGACATTCTAAAATGCTGGCAGAAAAAACAAGTTTTTTGAAGAAGTTTGAAAAGGAAGTTGAAGAGCAAGGGATTGTAAACCGGAGAAATAAGGTCAATATGACCACAATGACCTGGGCAGTTGGTTTGCCGCAGGCTGCATGTTTTGCAACTGCATATAAATCCATAACACCATGTTACTTCAACATTCAAACACATACACGTATATACAGAACGACACCAAAAGGTTACGACAATAAGCCTACTAACTAGCCATCAAAAAAGGAAAAAGCGAGAGACTTACAGCGTCTTGTCACTAAGTGGCCCTAGAGCTGGATCATAGAGGCCACCAGGAATAGGTCTCTCCACTATATCAAGCAGTCTAGGGTTCGTAATCTTCACAAAGCTATGCTTTCGGACCTCTTCATCAGTTAAGAAACTAAAAGTGACTGAATCAACAGAATTAGTTGCAACCTGCATTGCATTTAAAACAAGCACCCATCAAAAGCCATGTTCTTTCTTTTCATACAACATGGCTACTATTAAAAATAAAAGAAGTTGCGTAAAATCAAAATTCTAATTTTGAAGACTGCTGAGAAAAGGCCACTTTACCTCCGTGGCCGCCATGGATAGAGAATTAGCGGCAGCTCCGAGTTCTGGAAGTCAGAAGTTGTGTTTGCTTTTAATAGTTACTTGGGTTCTCTCCAAAAGCCACACCGAAGAGACGGCGCAGAGTTAGAAAGAGAAGGGCAATGAAGAGAGACACGTGAATTCCGATTTAAATTTTATTTAAACATAAAAGTATATATTATTATTAATAGTTACGTAGTAGATAAAATTTTAAAATAAATTTATTTATAAATTTAGTTATTTTAATCTCTTATATAATATTTATAAATTAATTATTAACAACATTATTATATTTTGTTAAAATAAATAATCTAGTAATTATTTTAATTTATAAATTTAATTTTGTATATTAATATATATTTTAGTTATTGGAAAAATTTTTGTTTAAAATTTTATATATATTAAAGATGTTTTAAATTTAAACTATATCTATTAAATAAATTTTAAATTTAAACTATCTTATTTAAATTAAATTATTTATATTGGTAACTAATATTAAATAATATATATTTAGTTTACAATAAATATAAAAACAAAAGTAGAAAAGAAATCAATTTTAATGGTTTTTATTAATTATGAAACCAGGACCAAAAAAACTAAATCAAAATTTTCAAATAAACTTATATTTTTAGTTTACAAAATTTAAAAGACAAAAACTGAAAACAAGTGATCAAATTGAAAACAAATAACTATTTAGTTTAAGTTTGATCTTATTTGGTTATTAGTTTTGCATTTTGATAAATTTTTAATTTAGTTAATTATAATAATTTAATATAGTTAGTCTAAATTAATTAATTAAATTAAATTTTACTCTAGTTAAACTTTAAATTCCAAAAGTAAAGCTTTTAAAATTTACAACCTTAAAAAACCTAATTATATATGATGAAAATAGTTACTTTACTAATTACATTTTTAGGTACTTTTGACATTATTCAAGTTATTGTTGTTGTTATTATTGTTCACTTATAAGTTTTAAACTAATTGATACATGACGAAAGATTTGGCCATAAATATTAAATAACATAATTTTATTACATTTTGCAACTTTTTCGTATAGTTTTGTAATATAAGTAATTGAGTAAAACATTTAAAATGGAATAAAAAATAATATTTGAAAATGAAATTTTGGTTTTATTATCTTTAACTTCTTATAATTTGGTGCTAATAAATAGAAATATGTTAAATTAGCAAGTGAATGCTCTTTCTAAAACCCATTTTTGACTATTAGAAAAAAAATTATCTTAATCCTTTCCTTTTTATATTGTATATTATGTTTTAAGGATTTCAATTGGTTATTGAAAAAAATAAGACAAGGTAATTCTTTCTTCTTCTTCTTTTAACAATACAAAGAATATATAGGAGAATACAATCCTAGATCACCTTCTTAAAATAAGATAAAATCTATTTATTCTCTAAGTAATAAAATATCAACTAATTATCCATATAGAATCAACTAATTATCACTAGATATAATTAGTTGATTATTTCTATAATATCAGCACTCTCTCTCAAGTTGGTGTATAGAAATTGATAATGTTCAACTTACTTACAAAAAAACTCAAAATTCTATATTGGTTGCTCTTTGGTAAATACTTCAACAACTTGTTATGTTGCAGGTATAAATGGTACGCAAATACTTGCTTTGTTATCAAAAAATAATTTCGTGTTTGTTTGGACGGGCTTATATTAATAAAATTTTTAGTAGTTGAGTTTTTGTCAGTAGAACTCTTCTAAAAAAAGCTTTTCTAAGAAGTTAGTTGACTGTTTGGCAGTTATTGATAAAAGAGCTTCATACAATAGACTGTTTGGCAACATAAAAATAAAAAGCACTATTAATTTTAACTATATTTTATTTTGTAATAAAATTATTTACACATATAAATATTATTTAAAATACGTTAAAATATGCAAAGTACAATATATTAATTATTATATAATTTTAAACCATATAAAATATAAATAAAAATATATCTAACCAA
>JAOSBK010000205.1:2161955-2178274 GCA_027568895.1 Erythroxylum shatona | reverse complement strand
ACTGCATTGAGATTGGATTTAGTGATCGGACCTTCTTATTTTTAATGAGGATGGGAGGAAATGACCCAATCACCTATTGCTCATGAACTTGGTACAAAGATAATAACAAAAGGGTCCCTGAAACTATACATGTACAATATAGCCGATATTCTCAATACCTATGAATGGTTTTACAGGTAATTATGGCTGAGCACTTCAATATCTAGGGGAGGGGATTTTGGTTTCTAGTGCTTTATGTAGATATGACAGAAAACAGGCTATTCAAGAGAATAACTAAGAGACTAAAACCTGTAACATTGAGCCTACAGCACCTAAGCTCATCCTGTCATTCATCAGGTGGCCACTTACTTTATTTTCTGATTAATTTGTATGAGGGTATGCATGTATACTTCAAGATGCAGCAAGGACTTATGTTTGATGTAGATTGGTCAAATTTCAAGCTTCTGCAAATTAGTTGTTTCTGAAAATGCCTTTACCATTGCTGCTTAACTAACTTGATGCAACAAAAGTCTGTGGGTTGAGAAATTATTTTGGTGCTTTACTTACCTAATGTTTTGGGAATGCAAATTCTTATGACGTTTGCTACCCCTGTGCAGCACCCAAAGATATGCAGATTGTGATGATGATGATGGTGATATGGAAGCAAATTTTGATGATAAAATGAAGGAAGAAAGTCTAAGGTTAGTGATGTTTACTTATATTGAATGCAACTTTTAGCCTTTTAATTGTTTTGGATACGAGATTTGCCAAATTTTTTGTCCCTTTTGCGTGAACGTATGGTGTTGATGTTAATGATGTACACACAATTTTGAGTCGGGAGTTGACAAGATCACTGATGATCTAACATAACATAATTGTTTTCTATGTGAGATTTCCCATATTTCTTGTTCCTTTTGCTTGCATAATTGTCATCAATCCTAGCGATGTGCATACTATTTTGAATCTAGAAATGACAAGGTCACTGATGAATGAATGATCTACTTAGATGTCAATGCAGAATATGGTGTATTCAATCAAGTTGTAGGGTGTATTCATATCTGGTAGAAACGATTAGGGTGGTAGAATTTCTGAAATTTACTCGTTCTCATTCACTGGTTGAACATATGGTCTTCTTTGCTTACGCACATGGAGTATCCTTTGATTACATCCATGATCCTTAAACTGTGCTGATACTAATGTTTATCATGGGAAAACAGTGAAAAGATTGCAAGAAATGAGGATGAAGAACAGCTCCGCTTGATAGAAGAAGAGGAGAGGCGCGAGCAGATGATAAAGTTAGCAGAAAAGCGGAGGCTATAAATCAATAGTGATGATACAATAATTTGTAAACTTGCTTTTCGGATGATAGTTCAATATACGATTGTTGAACTGAACAATTTCTTGATGAAATGGCATCTCTACAAGTTTTTTTTTTTACAATGGAAAATCCCTAAGCACAAATTATCTAACTATCGTATTGCTCTGCGGTACATTGCTCCTTGCTTGTCCCTTTGAAAGAGTTCCAGGACTGACATAGGAGGAAGAATTTGAATTCCTGGGCTGGCCATGACTATAAGGGCGGCCATGTTATCCGCACACCAATTTCTTTCACAATGCACATGCTAAATTTGCACTTCCCAATATCATTGGAGTAAAATATGAATACTTGTCAACAAAAAATTATTTATATCAATCACAGTAATAGAAAAGGATAGGATGTTAATGACTTCTAAAAAGTCCACTTCTAATATGACTCGATAATACCTAAATAACCAAGTCAGCGTGAGGTCCGAGTGGACTCTCTAGAGTTCGACTGTTAAGGATGAGTTGCTTCTAATGTGTTGAAAAAACCTTCCGCATCACTGGCCGTGCCAGTCTCGAATTAATCCACTAGCGGTAGCGATGTGCGACCCCTGTTTAAGCACTCCATCCGTGTTGAGTTTTATTCATTCCTCCGGTGATTTTGTCCATCCTATTGGATTGCCCACCAATAGGCCCTAGTTCAGAAACACATAGATTTTCATTGCTCTCGTCTTAACTATATTCACTCCACGTACTCCATAACGTCCTTCGTACCATCTTTCGGCGAAACAAACTCTTCTTAAAAAAGACTTTTGTTACGCTACGTCCAAAGTATTCAACATTCGACTCAAAAAATAGAAAATCATTCTTCTTGCATCACCTGTGAGTGCTTTATTAGGTTGGATTTCACCCGAACCTCCTAGTCGTGACAGAAGTTGAGCTTTACTGTGTACAATTCTCAACACCACACCTGATACTGTCTGTCACTGTTTCTAATAGGGTTGGCACCAAAGTCCACCTAACTCGAGTTTTAGCCATTGAATGGGGGTCGGATTTTAACCGAGATACCTATCCTAGTTTTTACCAAGGCTTGATTTGGATTAATATCCCGTTGCATGCCATCAAGTGGGCGCCCACCGTACGTTCCATCCCTTTCCTGAGATGAACCCAATTAAAGTCAATGCACATGCACGTATTAATATCTGAATTTGTACCCTCCAGCCAAAAAGAGTGTAACAAACAACTAATAATAATACCAATAATCAAGGATTGAGCACTGTTGGATTTTGGCATATCACATAAGTTCACACAAAGTCCAAAAAAGACCAAATCTAAACCTCACTCAAAACCTTAAAGAATCCAAACTTAGCTTTCAAATCGAGTCCGATAAATTGAAATTAAACCTGTTAATTATAAGTCAGACCAAACTAACATAGATAAATAAAGAAGAGCTGCAATGAGATAAAATAGCAAAAAGAAGCAAACAATGAAAGGTCAGATCAGATATTAGAGGAGTAGATATGGGAAAATATGAAAAGCAGAGCATATTCAGTTAGCTAGAATGGTAAATGCTAATAATAAATAAAGAGAAAAGAACAGTGACCCAGATGAGACTCTGATGTCTATGATCAGCCAGCTGTGTTGCTTCCGCTTTAATGTCCCTTCCCAACCTTCATTTATATATAAATTCAACTCCTTTTCTCCTCCTTGCTAGTCTCACACTTCCAATCTCAAGCTCAAGCTCTTCAGTGTCCCATGGAGTTCATTTTCTCTACCATCAAACATTGGTCAGAGGACCACCTGAAGAGCAACCCCTTCTTCTCAAAACTCGAATATTTGCTTGTAAGCCATCCCAAAATCCTCAACTTTTCATGGAAACAAGGTCACAACTTTGGCGCCTCCCCGTTCTTTGTTGTCTCAGTCGTCTTCTCCTACCTCTCACTCACCTTACTCCTCTCTCGCATCCCCCTTCCCTCCGCCGGTCCTCACTTGCTCAGACCAATCAAAGTCCTCCATAGTTTGCTCCTCTTATCCTTCTCCTCCCTCATGGTCCTCGGTTGCTGTCTCTCCATCCTCTTCCATGCACCGACATTGCATTACATCATCTGTCTCCCGATCAACACCTACCCCAAAGGCCCTCTCTTCTTCTGGGCCTACGTCTTCTATATGTCCAAGATCTACGAATTCATGGACACCCTTTTGATCATATTGAGCAACTCCAGGAGAAGACTCACTTTCCTCCACCTCTACCACCATGCAACTGTAGTGATAATGTGTTACATATCGTTGAACACCTCGCAGTCTATGTTCCCGGCGGTGATCATCACAAACGCCTCCGTGCATGTGATAATGTACTACTACTACCTGCTGTGTGCATTAGGGTCACGTCCAAGCTGGAAGAAACGAGTCACGGATTGTCAGATTATGCAGTTCTTCGCCAGCTTCGGAATCATGGTCGTCATCTTCTACTACCACCTCACCGGAGAGGGTTGCTCTGGTATCTGGAGTTGGTGCTTCGACGCAGTGTTCATCACTACTCTTCTGGTCTTGTTCCTGGACTTCCATTCCAAGAACTACTCTCCCAACACAACAAAAGTCAAACATACCTAAGACTGTATCTATAAATGGGTGGGGCTTCGTATAATCATGTCATATGTTCTTTCTATTTTATTTTCATAATTGGAAATGGAAAGCATTAATTAGTTTTATTATTATATATACTATTTTGTTCTTAATGTGGGAGCATCAATCTTACAGTTTCTTGTATCTTTTGTTTAATTTTTTTTATTTATTACTTTTTATTTTAAATTAGTATTATTTTATTATTTAAATATTTATTTATTTATTTTTCTTTTTTTAAGATTTATTAGAGATAACCTCTCTAATAATATTATTATTAATAATATTAATAATTATCCATCCTTTTTTATTTTAGAACATAAAACAACAAATAAAATTGTCAATTGTTTATATTCACTAATTTCTTCACGATCTAAGCACTTAATTATAAGTCCGAATTTCACTCTCTTATCCACCGGACTGTCTTTGTTATTGCGCCACCACCACCGCCACTGCCACCGCCACGGTCACGGTATTATTGACCAAAAATTATTGGACACACTTTTTTATCATTTTGAATAATATTTAAAAAAACGTGGTTTGCATTTCAACGTTTTATAAAATTTTTAAAATTGAGTAAGTTTTAATTGTATAACTTGTATAACCGGATTTACTTTGTACTTAACATTATTAAAAACAATATTACTTTAAATAAAGAATAAAGGTGTTAACATATATAGCAATAAGAGAATTATTAAAGTGAAAATTACACTTTTTAACTCATATTTTAAAACATAATTTTAAGATTATATCAATCTTTGATTGATACTTAGTTTTAATAAGTTATATTTTGATCTCTTCAAAAAAAAAGTTATATTTTGATTGATACTTATTTTTAATAAGTTATATTGATGATTCTTATAATATTATAAACTGTTAAGAACTTAATTTTTTAAGATTTAAGATATTTTTGATATCATCTTAAAAGCATTAAACTACAACAACAATAATTTAATGAAAGTTCCGCTAAAATATAGGTCTGAAAAAATTCAATAGTACGTAATTTTGTTCTTAATTATGAAAGACATTAAATTGTAACATAATAATATTATAAATAACGGTTAAAATTAAATTATTTGTTAAGAAACCTTAAATAACAACTCTAATTTTTATCTTTTGAACACTCCAGATAGAAAGTTAATAAATTATGTAATGTTTCGGGTCGAAAGATTAGTTAGTTTAGATTTCTAAAAGACAGACTTTCATAATTGATGCTCGTACATAAGAGAAGAACTTGTTTCTCAGCTAGGATATCTAAAATTTAGATTACAGTCAAATCACTTCATTTATATATAGGTCGGAAATTTATGATGTAATTCTTTTGAGATTTATCGGTGAAATATTCAAAAAGCTTACGAATCATAACGAGAAGAGCCTTTCTTAATTCGCGTAATAAAAATGTCACATATCTTTAGTAACACTATCCAGTGTGTCATCCGACCAAGGGTTGATATCAAGCATTTATCTTTTTTATTAAATAATTATGACATGCATGTGTTCACTTCACTTCAGAGTACTTTATACTTTCTACTCTATTTTTGAATGTTTTGAGTTGGGACCAGTACAACTGGTATTTTATATATTTGTTTTAATTAAATTAAATTCCTTTTTTTTTTTTGGGATATTTACAGCCTAATCGTGAGTAGGTGAAACGAAGAGTCCACATATGAAGAAATATCGTTTGTCTACGTAGAATTTTAATGGAAGTTGTTGCGCAACTCTTGTTTGGTGGTGTATAATTGTAAAATGATTGAAATAAAAAGAAAAATGGAATAGAACATTATTTATATAAAGAGTATTACATTATTTTAATAAATTTAGGGTCAGGTGAGATCTCATATCGGTTAGAAAGAGGAACGAAGTATGCCTTATATGGGTATAGATACCTCTTCCCCTAAGACGCGTCGTCCCAAGAGTAAGAAGAGCAAAACCGTAAGAGTTTTGACCCGAGTAAGATCCTACATCGATTAAAGAGGTGAGCAAAGTATGCCTTAGAAGGGTATAGATACCTCTTACCCACAAGACGCGATTTCCTAAAAAAATGAAGAGCAAAACTGTAAGGGGTTTGACCCGAAAGATAACACAAAGTGAACAATATCTGTGAGCAGATGGTCTGAGCTGTTATAAATTATATCAAAGCTAATACCCGAACGATTGTACCTGCTAGGCTGATTTGGATAACCTTCAAATCACACCTCTGTCAAAAAAAGATTAGACGGTGGTGATCACGTCATTTTGGTTACAATCCAACTTTTTTGAATAAAATAGAGGATTTTCCGATTGGGAGCTATAATAGTATTAATTAAATTTTATAAAATTTGGCCACCCAAGGCTATAGGTCTTACATATATATAACTATAGATTATATATACTTGTAAAAAAAAATTTACTCAAAATTGTTTTTCTCTTAACTTTACGATAATAACAATAACTCTAAAAATTTCACTGATAAGTAAGATTTTTGGAAATTTAATAGTACGTATTCTTACTGCTAACTAGTTAAGAGTTTGAAAATTATTCTCTATTATTCGTAATTATCCAACGAAAAATATATTTTAAATTAACAAGAACCGTATGTTTAGAAAATTTAATTAGCAATTAATTAATAACTTTTTATAAATTTATGAATTATTTCACCTCTCTTTTTTAATATATAAATTTGACACTCACTTTTATATGAAATAGTAAATAAGGACCCTGGAAAAAATATATAATACTATAATATAATAATATTTAAATTCATACTTTTCAACGACAATTCTACTTCAAAGACACATATTCGATATTAACTAATTAATATTTTGCAAAATTTATAAATCATCCCGTCACTTCTTTAAATATGAAATTTGACACTCATCTTTATATAAGATATTACAAAAACTCTTATAAAAAGGAGAACCCTAGGGCAGAAATTATCAGTGTGTCCAAAGAACAACCATATGAATTATAATCTTAACTTTGCACCAATCATCCTTTTTTTTTTTTCAATTCAGTGCTTAAATTGTTTAAATTATTAATTGAGTGATCAACTTTTTAAAGCCTTACAATTCAATTCACAATGTTATTTTTGATAAGGTGTTATGTCAAATGACTGGTTAATGTATACCTATTAGTCACATGAATAAAAAGTAACGTTTTGAACTGAATTGTTTAAATTTTAAATGATTAATTAATTAATTGAAAATTTTAAAAATGTTTGAACACTAAATTAAATTTTTTTAAAAAAATCCCAACAAAACTTTTATTACAATAGGAGTGGAATTAATTATTAAATTATTTTAATTTTATTTATTTATTGGGTCCAAGTCATATGTGTAGAAATAAAGGAGGCTACCGATAAAAGAAGTATTGATTGCTGAATATCAAAGTAGGTCATTCCTTCCAACAGTTTTTATTAAATACACATTAATATGGCCAGATGCCAGTCTCTGTCAAAAGACATACACCTTTGTAAGCTTTGAGCCTTTGACGTTGACTTTTCAAAAGGCATAAAACTCAATTATATGCACATGCCGTTTGCGGCGTTCCAAAGAAATTTTAATAAATACTAATTTTTGTATTTTTATTTTTAACAATAAATTACCACATAAAATTAATTAAAAAGCAACGAAATTTAAAAAAACTATGTTAATGTTTAACTTTGAAAAGTCTTTAATTAAATACTCAAAATTGGATAAGTTAGTTCAAAATATTATTTTTACTAATATTTTACTGATATAAGGACAAAATTATATCATCATTGTCAACACCTAGTTAAAATTTCACTGAATCGCGGGGTCTAAAAAGGTCCGATAGTATATTAATAATGGAAGAAAATTTCCCGTAATCTTTTCGAAAAATAGTTCTGATATTACTTTATCAACCACATTAATAAAACGTTAATGAATACAATTTTTTAAGGCGCATCATTCAATTTTTTAAAAAATATTAACACATAATTAAAAATTTTAAAAAGTTTAACACCAAAACAGATAAATATAAAAAAAACTTTGTAATCTATTATCAATTTCTTATTTTTACACATTAATATGCCCTTATCTTAAATAACATATCATATCATGTAAGCATAATTGTAGCACATTAATTACATTGGGCATGAAAATAGTGTATCTTGTCATATAAACATAGTTGTAGCACATTAATTATAGTGGGCATGAAAGTAATATGTCATATCATATAAACATATATATCATCACACACCCAGTCTGAAGTCCCACAATAAAGTGAAATTCAAGGAAGTCTGATAGTACGCAGCTTTACCCCTACATAGTAGAGAGACTGTTTTCGATAGATCTACATGCAGATGTGACAATAAAAAAAGATGCAAGTTAAAAATTAAATAAGTAAAACTGGCACGTTAAATCATTATATATATAAGCATATATGTAACACATTAATTATAGCAGGGTACGATTGGATGGGTATATTTGTTTGAGGAGTTAAGATTAAACTTCCAAAAAAGGGCATACAATAATTGCTTAATCCTTCTTTTTCATCATATTATGAGAGAAATTAAGCTCACGAAAAGGGTTTAAACCATTTTTAATATTTCATATACTAAACTAGGTAATGACCTAATTTTTTTTGTTTTACAAGGGAAACTAGCCAAGCAAAAGACTAACACAATGGTACAATGTCGGATTTGGCTACGCACAGGCCACGGGGATGGGTCACGCCAGCTGCATCCTACAGTAAAGCGTTGCGAAGGCACTGGGGCGGATCCTGTAAGAACTGAAGCCCTAGGCGAAAAACAACTGCTGTGCAGGCGAGAAGGTCGGTGCACCAGTTACCCTCGCGGTGGGTATGCAGGAAACTGACCTCCCATTGGAGCCGAAGCAACTCACAGAGACCTGTCAACAAAGGAACAAAGTCAGTCAAACTGGTAGCGGAAGTGGAGAGTATATTGATTACCTCCAGTGAGTCCACCTCGACAAGCACGTCTCGATAGTCACCATCCCACGCCAGGCGGAGCCCAGTGTGAACCCCCCACAACTCGACCTCTAGGGGCGTGCCCCTGCCAATATGATGAAGAAAGCCGCCACACCAATGTCCAAGGTGATTTCGCAAAAGACCCCCAGCTGCAATCCGGAGGGACCCAGCATTGGCAGTGCCATCGGTATTGAGTTTGACCCATCCCTCGGGGGGTTTAGTCCAGCCCACCGGGATACCCCTGGGAAGATCAGGGTCTGGAAAAACACGGGTAGCTATTGAATGAGCTCGGATGATCCAAAAGCTATGATCTAGGATAATGCGAACGCCGTCAGGCGGCCAAGAGAAGGTAGGCTCGAAAATGCTCCCATTCCGCCACTTCCAAAGAAACCAACAAGGAACGCCAAAGACGAGAGCCCAATCAAGCTGATGGATCAGGAGTGGCTGCCTGAGGTTGTGGCTAAGCCAATCCTCCGCATTAAGGGTGAAGAAATCCCTCGCGAGCAGGGGAGGAGGAAATTGACGCCATAACGAAGCCACCCGGGAGCAGTCCCTAATGGCGTGGAGGGCAGTCTCCTCCTGTCCACAAAAATGACAACTGTTGTTCGGAGTGAGGCAGCGTTTCACCCGCTGATGATTCGTCAGTAATTTCTGCTGGGCCAGAAGCCAGAGAAAGGCTCATATGCACTGCGGACCAGGCCATTTCCAAATGACCTCCCAAAGCCGGCACCTCGCAATCGTCCCAGAATGCTCAATAAAAGCATAGGCGGAAGCGACTGTGAACTCACGAGGGTAAGTGGGGTCCCAAACCAAGTGGTCGGTGCCGGGTCTATTAGGCAGCGGTCGGAGGGAAGCAATCATTAGACAAACAGAAGATGGGAGGTAATGGTGGAACCGATGCCATAGCCAATCTCCAACCTCATCAAGGTAATCCGCCACTGTATCGGTAAGGGTGCTAGACTCCACCTCGGTGGTGGCCAATAAATGCAGCGGCCCTAGTTTGTCAAGCCAATTGTCGAGCCAAAATAAAATCTGGCACCCGTCCCCGAGCTCCCAAGTCACCCCTTTCCGCACGACAGGCCACGTCGCAGTGATCCCCCGCCACGTCGAAGAAGCCCTAGGGCGGTCCACCGTCAGAGGGCTATGAGTAGTATCCAGCTGATACTTGGCTCGTAGGATCTGGACCCACAGAGTATTAGGTTTTGTTAAGAGCACCCAACCAAGCTTAGCCAGGGACGCATCGTTAGTGGAACGAATCCGCTTGAGGCCCAGACCCCCTAAGGACTTGGGCGTACAGACTGTGGCCCAATTAACTAGATGGACTTTTCGTTGCCCGTTTTGGGCACCCCAAATGAAGTTCCTCATCAACTTTTCCAAATCATCACCAAGCTTACGAGGTAGCCGGACAGTCTGCATGTTGTAAATGGGAAGGGCGGCAATGACAAATTGGGTTAAATTAACCCGTCCGGCCAAAGTCAACGCCTGAGCTTTCCAGCCCGAAAGTTTCTTTTGGGCGTGATCGAGTATGTGATGATATGTACGGTGGGACGTGCGCTCATGAAGCAAAGGAACCCCCAGGTATTTGCCAAGGTTAGTCGTACGTTGGACCTGCAACACGTGGCTGATCTGCTGGGCGGTGGCCCGGGGACATTAGTGGAGAAAAACAGGCGAGTTTTATCTTTGTTCACACGCTGTCCTGAGGCCTCGCAGAAAAGGTCAAGATTGTAGTCCAGAAGCTCCGCCTGTAGAACAGTGGCTTCAGCAAACAGGACTAGATCATCGGCAAAAAATAAATGCGAGAGCGAAGGCCCTCTCCTACTAAACTGAAGCGGGAGCCAGTGGCCATGATGGACCGCCCGCTGGATCAGATGCCCCAATCGTTCCATACACAAGACAAAAAGGTATGGGGATAATGGGTCTCCTTGACAGAGACCACGAGAGGGGGTAAAAGGAGCAGAAAGAGTGCCTTGCCAGTTGACTTGCATTCTAACTGTCATCACACACTGCATGATAACCATGATGAGGGAACTCGGGAGCCCGATATCAGTAAGCGTGTCCTGAATGAATTCCCAACGAAGGCGGTCATACGTCTTTTCGAGGTCAACTTTGAGAGCAAAGTAATCCTTCTTACCCTGCTTAGTCCGCATCGTGTGGATGGCTTCCTGAGCTATGATAATGTTGTCCATGATATGTCGACCAGGAATAAAACTACACTAGGTATCCGCCACTAGATAGCCAAGGTGGCTTTTCAAGCGATTGACCACGATTTTAGTAATGATCTTGTAGAACACCGTGCAAAGGCTAATGGGTCGGAACTGGGAAATGTGGGTGGGGTTAGGGGTTTTAGGTATCAAAACCAGAATGGTGTTATTAAGGTCCACCTCCCACCTCTCAAGATGGAAAATAGCTTGGATAACCTCCACCACAGTCGGGCCGACAGTGGCCCACTGAGTCTGATAGAAAAGGGCATTAAAACCATCCACTCCCGGGGCTTTATGTGGATTCATAGCAAAGACCGCGCGCCTAACTTCTAGGGCTTAGATGGGGGCCGCGAACTCGAGGCACCCATCCTCCCGAAGGGGAGGGAAAGCTCCGCTGAGGAGTCTCGGCGGCGAAGCTGGCCCATCAGCGGTGTACAACCGGGAATAAAAGGTCACCGCGAGGGACCGCATGATATCCGGATCAGCAATCAACAAGCCCTCGTCATCGTATAGGCGGGTGATCCTTAATTGACGTCGTTTAGCCATAGTGAGGGGATGGTAAAAACGAGTATTACGATCCCCCAGCGAAATCCAGTCACATTTGGCACGTTGGTGCCAAAACATCTCTTCCTCACACAGAACCTGCAAGAGATCATGACTTAGCTGGTCCTCTAAGGCTAATAAAGAATCGGAAGGGGCCGTAGGCATCGACCGCTGAATGCCCTCCAATCGGGCTAGGAGACTTTTTTGCGATAGAAGATATGGTCAAACACGTCCCTATTCCAGGAAGTCAGATGGGTAGCAAGCTTGTCGAGTGAGGTGCGGAACGTCCCCTCTCCGATGGGCCAATGGTCCGCAACCTTGGCTGCCAAACCCGGATGAGAGAGCCACGCGTTCTGGAAACGAAAAGGGGTGTTTTAGTAATAAATCATTTGATTTCCCCAATGCTTTATCACTGTTTTAATAGCTAAATCGGTTTGGCTGGTTTATAGTAAAACTTTGAACCGACTAACTTTAGGTTCACTTTTTAATCAATTGTTTGATTTAGTTTAATAATCTTTATCGTTAAAAATGATAAGTTTATTAGTTAATCAGTCAGTTTTCATAAATTAATCAATTTTTATAAACTAAAATAAAATGATTAATTTTCATTTAACAACTTTATTTTTAATTAAATTTTAAATTTTTTGATAGATAAGCACAATTTTCTACAATCATTTTCAAATTATTTAATTTTATTTAATCTTTAACTATTTATGATAATCTAATATCGGTTGCATCTTTTAAACATGAAATCTCTTGTCTTACCGGCTTAACTTTCAATCCGATTTTAAAAGCACAATTACTTATAATTTTAGGGTATAGGTCTAACTCTAAATCACAAAATTAAACACAAATAAAATCATAAGTTAAACTAGACATGCTCCTATAGTAAAATAAAAAAATTAAATTAATAATTCCTTTAAAATTTGAATAATTATTTTATAAAATCAAAAAAATTTAAAATTAAACTTCTCATTTCAAACTCTTGATAATCATTTCAAACCTGTGATTAATTTTAAACTATTATATAATTTTTTTGAACAACAAAAAGGGAATTGAAGAAAGAAACATTAGTAAGCAATGTTTTAAAAACCGAATCAATTTAACTGTAAAATTTTGAACCGATCAACTTTTTGGTTCGAAATAATCATCTTTGTTATTAAAACTCAATTGGGTTTATTAATTAATTGTTCAGTTTTCATAAACCAATCAACCTATATAAATTAAAATGAACCAATTAATTTTTATTTAACAATTAAACTTTAAAATTTTCTATAAATGAAAACAATATTTTTCCAATCATTATGTGATGATACCTATTTAACTTTGAGCCCACTTTTTAAAACATTCCGAAACAACTCCTATCGTAGTAACAACTCCTGTTGTAGTACATACATACAGACAAACGTGAACAAATTTATTATCATAGACCCACTTCATCAAACTTCAAATAAGATATTTTCTTCACGTAATTAATGAGTTACATGTTTTGATAGATACATAAAGAGCATGTTATAGGGACCTCACCCCACCGGTCCTAATGCCAAAGGTCGTAGACTGGTTGATTCAATGTATTGAGGTCCTCCATTAATTAATAGTAGACTCGATCACCATACCTTATAGCTCTTTTAGGTGATAAGTAGACTAGATTCTTGTAGATATATTTTTTTCTTAATTAAATTTATAAATTATTAATTTCCATATAATATTATTTAATTATTATCTAATTATCTATACCATATTTTGTTATTTTATTTGTTTTATTACTCAAAATGAAGTTATATTAAAAGCTTTGATTTGATATTGAGTTTGAGTTATGAATAACAATTTTTAAATTTAAATATAATGTTTTTTGAGTTATCAATTAAGAGAAAACTAACTAAATATACAGAAATAATTTTTATAGTAATTAGTCAATGTTATAAAGAAATAAATGGTCTTTTTCTTCAAGCAAAAATATTAAATAAATCTTTTTTACCGAACAACTTACGAAAATTTAAATATCTCTTAACTAAAATTATTAATTTTTAAATTAATGATTTAAAATTAAATAATAAAAAACAACAATAATGTTTTAGTAAAAATCTCAGCTGGTAGAATATAAAAGGGTTTAGAAGTACATAGTGTATAAATTATAAAAATGAGTCAAAGTGGACTGTTCTACACTAACACATCTTCGCAATAACTCCACCAAAGGCGATAAGAATTATCTTAAATAAGAGCAATTAGTTCCCTTTCGAGCTTTTTCTCAATTTGGAGTTGGGTCGTCACAAATATAAGGGAGGTTTCATCATTCGTTAATAAAGGATCGAGGTTTTATATTGGAGGTAAAAAATAACCAATTTCACTAAAAGATGAAGTCAATAAAGTTAAAAGTACCAAAGATTACTAGAAGTATTCTACAAGAAAACCTTCCTTGACTAATCGAATATATCAAGAAAACAATAGTAGCAACTACAATAGAAGTTGAATATGCAACACCAATCCAAGGGCTAGATGAAAATTCAGTTCCCACTTACGACCCATGTAACAAGCTACACCAAATAAGAAGTGTAAAACAATTAATTTATATGACTGAGACTAGTTTTGGTCAGTTAATCCGATCAGGCATGAGATACATGGTGGAATAATTTCCGATAGCGAATTACTTGAAAAAATGGATAAGAACCAACTCAAGTATGAAATGAATGTTGAGTCAATAATTGTGTAGAAATTTTATTCCTAATTAATATAAAGATTGTTTCAAATAAATTCGCAAAAAATGTTTTTAAAAGTGGTATTTAAAAATAATAAATAAATAAATAATTGCACAAATAATTAAAATTAAAAATTAAGTAGATAAAAAACCTTATCTTACATTTATACTTTCTTATTTTTGTATAAATTTATTTATAAGAAAGGTAAAATAAAAAGAAAAGAAAGGAAAAGTAACATTTAATTTTATTAAATAATGGGGGAAAAGCATTAAATTTTGGGTCTTCCGTCTTCCACCATAAATAAAATTCGTACAATGCTTTGCACTAACGCCCAACAACCACCGGCAACCGAACCTCTCCTTCTGTTTCATCAGTCAGTCGGTCATTCATTAAAGTTATTTCGTCTTGTACCAATGATTTGACTTCTGAAATTCCATTGACTGTTTCTTTACTTTTTTACAGCAACATAACATGCATGACTTTTTTTTGTTACTCTTTTGTTGGTTAATTATATCCAATTTCTAAAATTTTTAAGTTCTTATAATTTAAATTTTATTTTTAATTTTATGATATTCTCAATTATTATATATTTATAAAAAAATATATAATTAAATAAATTATAAAATAAGTGAAAATATAAAAAACATATTCTAAAATGTTTAACCTTTTAAAAACTTTTTTGATAATTAAATTTTAAAAATTTTAATTAAATGACCAATGTTTATAAACTTAATAACTGTTCAACAAGTTAGTTACATTAGTATTTTGTTGATTTGATCGATATATTTTTTTTGTCTGAGACATATAAGCATCTTTGTACATAAAAGCTCCATAACAGGTAATCGAGTAGGTAGAGTGGAGGGACATGAAGATAAAAAGTCATGTGTTTAATTCCTCCTACTTACGTTCTCTCGATCAAGTCTGTCGTACATGACTTATCTAGTGCGAAGTACCCGATTGACGTGATTTGCAGACTATTGCGTTAATATGAAAATTTACCTAGTGCGTATTCAAAAGATAGCGACTGTAAATTTCTTCATTAAAAAAAAAGAATTGTACAAAAACTAATGATCAACTAAACATATCCGTAAATTATATGGGTTACAAGCAATGATTGAAAAATTCAACTGATTCAGTCGATTCAATTGTAAAAATTTTAAATTGTTTAATTTTTTGATTTAATTTTTAACTACCCAATTTAATATATTTTAATAAAATTTCTTATTAAAAATGAACTAATTTATTACTTTATTGATTAATTTTTATGAATTAATAAGTTATTGTAAACTAAATAAATCAATTAATTTTATTTAACAATCTCTTTTTAAAAATAAATTTCAAAATTTTTGACAGATAAAGACAATCTATTTTAATTTTATTCAATTTTAACTAATTTTATGACAGTCTAATACTAGTTTATTCTTTTAAACTTTAAATTTCTTGCCATACCAATTTAATTTTCGGTCCAAATTTTAAAACATTGTTTACGAGTACGCTTATTTTGTTATTAATTTTTTCATGTGGATGTTTATATATTATAGACAAAAAATTATTAATCAAATTAGCATAATACCAACATAAGTAATAAGTAATATTCTGAATTAAGTTGTTAAGGTTATATAAATTTAGTTATTTAATTGAAAATTTAAAAATTGGTAACTAAATTAAAAAAATAAAAAACAAATTAAGACCGTGGTTCTAAGGCCATCTCCAAGCAAAAAATTTACTCCAAACAAGGCACCAAAAGTACACACTAAAATGGTGCAATGAACAGTAACATACCAAATTACACACCAAATTTGGTATGTTACTGTTCATTACACCAAAAGTACAAAAAGACAACTTTATCCATTTACTTTTTAACTTTTTCCTTTTATGTACCTTTCACAAATTGATTTATTTATATAATTTACTATGTAATTAAATTTAACATATTTATTATTTTACACAAAATATATCATTACAAAGATCTTATTGGGACATTTAAAACGAGACTAATATTGAATATAATATTAAATTTATTTTTAATATTTATTTATAATTCTTATTT
>JAOSBK010000205.1:2143642-2161855 GCA_027568895.1 Erythroxylum shatona | reverse complement strand
AGTGCTTCATAAGGAGCCATCTGAATGCTCGAATGGTACGAATTATTATAAGCAAATTCGAACAATGGCAAATGCTCATCCCAAGCTCCTTTGAAATCCATTACACATGCTCTAAGCATTCCCTCAAGAATCCGAATGGTCCTCTCAGATTGACCATCCGTCTGGGGATGAAAAGTCGTGTTAAAATCTAACTTGATTCCCAGAGCCTTTTGTAAACTTGCCCAGAATCTCGAAGTAAATCGAGGATCCCTGTCAGAAACTATGGAGTCAGGAATCCCATACAATCTCACTATCTCATCAATATACTTGTTTGCTAGCACATGCAAAGAATCAGTCTGCTTAATTGCCAGGAAATGAGCTGACTTCGTCAACCGATCAACAATGACTCATATGACATCATGCTTTCTACTAGTCTTAGGTTTCCATCAGGAAATTCATAGTTATCCTTTGCCACTTCCACTCAGGAATACTAATTAACAGTTGAGATGAATGCAATCTAATCCAACGGATGAGAAGAGATAGAGTTAGATTCTGTGTAGAGATTCCTTATCTTATCTTGGATATTGTGTAGATAAGATACGAATATTAATTAACGGTTGAGATGAATGCAGTCTAATCTAATGGCTAAGAAGAGATAGAGTTAGATTTTTTTTACAGAGCTTCCTTATCTTGTCTTGAATTATTTACCATATAAGGGAACGAATCACTAGTAGATTGTTCTCTGAACCCTTCACCATATTTGCCTACATCCATAAGTACTAATGTTATTTCTTCTCATATATCATCCTCATCATCGAAGGATGAATTGGATCTCACTTCTGCAATATTAGCACAAAACAAAGCATTATTATCTGCAGACATCAATAACAACCTTGCAATGGATTACTATATGAACAATATAGTGAACCAACCAAAACACAAAGGCTCAATCTCCGGTCATAAAGTAATTTATCATGATCATGCTTCAGCAGATCAAAGACTATGGGATAATTATTTTGCAAAAGATGTAACACCCTAATACTTATACCCGAAATGTCATGAATGCATGCACAAATATTGGTATGAGTCCAAAACTGTATATGCTCAAATAAGCAAAAACTCAATTATGCCAAGCATACCATGCATTGAAATTCCTTAATATTCTAACCCCTAATATGGGGCGTTACAAAAAATCCAAGATATAATGCAGCAATGTTTTGTAAACGGTTGAGATGAATGCAATCTAATTTAATGGCTAAGAAGAGATAGAGTTAGATTTTTTTTACATAGCTTCCTTATCTTGTCTTGAATTATTTACCATATAAAGGAACAAATCACTAGCAGATTATTCTTTGAACCCTTCACCATGTTTGTCTACAACTATGAGTACTAATGCTATTTCTTCTCATATATCATCCTCATCTTCATGCTCATCATCAGAGGATAAATTGGATCTCACTTCTGCAATATTAGCACAAAACAAAGCATTACTATCTACACACATCAATAAAAACCTTGCAATGGATTACTATATGAACAATATAGTGAACCAACCAAAGCACAAAGGCTCAATCTTCGATCATAGAGTAATTTATCGTGATCATGCTGCAATAGATCAAAGACTATGGGATGATTATTTTGCAGAAAATCCAAGATATAATGCAGTAATGTTTTGCAAGTGATTTTGAATGAGTCGAAATTTATTCTTAGGACTTTTGGTACTGCTGAAGGTGATAATGTTTACTTTATGCAACTAAGAGAAGGACGTGGTAAACTAGGATTGTCTAGTTTACAAAAAGTAATAACAACATTTCGAATGTTGGTGTATGGTGTATAAACTGATTCAACTGATGAATACATTAAAATTGAAGAATCAACTGCAATTGAAAGTATGAGAAGATTTTGTCGAGCCATTGTGGAGGTCTTTAGACAGATTTATCTAAGAGCACCGAATGTTAATGATGTTGTAAGACTACTTCAAATTAATGAAGAACAAGGTTTTCTAAGGATACTAGAGAGCTTAGATTGCATGCACCGGACATGACAAAGTTGTCCAACGGCTTGGACAGGACAATATAGTGGATGTAGTGGATTCCCAACTATTATTCTTGAAGCTATAACTGATTATGATTTGTGGATATGGCATGCACATTTTAGTTTTCCAAGGTCAAATAATGACATTAATGTATTATAGGCATCTCACTTGATCGCAAACCTTGCCAAAGGTGTAGTACCTTCTGCTCATTATGTTATTCAAGGAAAAGTGTATGATACTGGATATTATTTAGCTAATAGTATTGATCCAAATGTATTATAGGCATCTCACTTGATCGCAAACCTTGCCAAAGGTGTAGTACCTTCTGCTCATTATATTATTCAAGGAAAAGTGTATGATACTGGATATTATTTAGCTAATAGTATTGATCCAAAATGGTCTACCTTGGTACAAACTATTCATGATCCTCGAGGCCCAAAAAAGAAGTTATTCACGAAGATGCAAGAAGCATGTAGAAAGGATGTCGAGTGTGCATTTGAAGTTATTCATTTAAGATTTGCAATTATAAAGGGACCAACTCATTTTTGGGAAAAATTCGTATTACATGATATTATGTCAGCTTGCATTATAATGCACAATATGATCATTGAGGACGAACGTGATACTCCAGCGGCCATACAAAATTGGAGTGAAACGTCAGCCCCTTAAATTAATATCAATAGAGACGATACAATTATATTTCAAGAATTCTTTGCTAGATATAAGTAAATTAGAGATAAAGAAGCTCATTATGAACTTCATAATGTATTGATTGAACATTTGTGGGAATGATATGAAAATTCAAATTATTAGAGGTTAAAATAAAAATTTTAATCAGTTTATAATTGTGTATGTTATTAATTTGTTGTTGCAATAATATTAAATATATTTTGTAAATAATATTAATTTAATATAAAGTATATGATAATTAATTAAGAATAATGATTTTTATTTTTATTTTTACTAAATAAATAAAAATTATTGTAAAAATATAAATTAATTTAGTTAATAAATAAATCATTATATGATTATATAAATATAAATTAATTTAATTAATAACTAAATTATTGTGGCATATTCTTTGAAAAAATTTTGGTGTAAAAATTTAGTGTAGAATGGTTGGAGTAATATCAAATTTAGTGTAAAAAGATGTTAAGAATATTCTACTTTACATCAAATTTAGTGTAAAAATTTGGTGCAATGATAAGAGATGGCTTAATATATTAAACCTTTTTTTTTCTCGAAGTTAAAAATAATGGTTGACTTGAGTGAGAAACAAGAATCGCAGATCAGGCACTGCGAGTGCCCAGTGCTCACGGCTGTTCGTCATGCAGAGGGCGCGTCATTACCATTAAATGAGCTTAATTATGGTCTCATCTTTCGATAATCATAAATGTCCCCTTTAATTTAATACGTGAAACAAGTTTACAATAATAAGTTGTAATAAAAATATAAATATAATTCATCAAAATATTTAATTAAAATTTAAAATAATATATTTAATATTTATTATTTAATAGTTTTAAATTACCTGAATTAACATAGTAATTTTATATTCTATATTATAAAATAATCTTATAAATAGTGTATATGGCTATGACATATAAATTAAGGTTGTTTTGGTGAAGCAAAAATGGTAATAACATAGCAACGGGCAGGGGATTTGAATCCGGGCCAAACTCATATGCATACATAATTGCTTGTCTGATTTCTTCTTACAAAACTTTTGAGACTGAGTCCTCGGTACATGCAGTACGAGACTATGTCAAAGCTCAGTAACTGTGAAACACATTCTCTTCGCACATAGTTTCTCTTGACTTTTTTACTATACCGAATCGAGAGTGACTCGTTAAAAATCTCCAACACCGTGGATGAGTACTAGGACATGATTGGTAGATCATTTTTGGCATTACTTGCTGGTTTCTATGGACATGAAAAAATGTAACCCTCTTTGATGAACTTTTTATTTGGCCTTTCTCACCAAATTATCTCATTTTGTCTTATGCAAGTTTGATCCAAAAGGTTGCCGAATGGCATAGTAGAGTTGAATCCTGTCCTCGCCTTGACAAGAGCAACTTATAGGATGACGCAAACCTCTTATTAGGTGGGTAAAACTAAACACAGATGGAGCAAGTAAACGGTCCTCGTTCTTAGTCACAACAGGTGGCCTTATCCGGGATAGTGCAGACAATTAGTTTGGAGGGTTTACACAAAATCTTGGACGATACTCACCGGTGTATGCGGAACTCTGGGGAGTATTCACTTGGCTCACGCTCGCGTTAAATCTGGATTATCGTCGAATCGAACTTAAAGTGGAGAGAGAAACAGATGCATCGATTGGTTAGCTAACTACGCAGGTCAATTAGATGGCCGGGTCACTTATTTCGATACTATACTATGTAATTTGTTTCGGTAGCTTTTTATTTATTTATTTATATATATATATATATATATTTATAATACTAATTTTTTATTTTTAAATTAAATTATGACGATACTATGATTGAAGGGAGGATCTTGGCAACGACAAAGCTGCTTTTGGGCTTTTGGTATGTCGGCCGTCACAGAAACAAAAATGTTCTTGCCAGAAATGGACCGCCCTTCGTCTGAAACTGAGTTCACTTGTTAACTGCCAGTTTCAGGTAGTTATTAACTTCGAAGTATCTCAAACTGAATCAAGTTGGAACTAGGCTTCCTTGTCAAGCTCAAGTACTCGATCTAATTTCTTTTAAAACCTTCGTTAGTCTCACTCTCGTGTTTAATTATACAACACATTTAAGATTGATATTTAGGGGTGTAATAATTCAAACGTACCTGACCCGACCCATCTGAAATTAACGGACTGACTTAAAAACTCAAATATTTTAAAATAAAAATTAAACTTGAACGGGTCTAATCAATCTCATGCTTGAATCTGAAGTATTAGGCTTCAAATCAAACTCCGGCTCAAAAATAAATTTTCGAATTAAGTTTAGGCCTAGATGGATTGACCCGGCCTGACCTGATTCATTGTCAATTCCACTGCTATTGGCGTGATAAAAGATTCACGAATTATTATAATTTTAGAACTCTTTTAATATCATTTATAGTTTTTGTTTCAGTATTTAGTTAGTACGTGTGTATGATATTTTACTTCTATTATTTTTTTTTTGTTTACAAACACTTAAATCATTTTTCATGATTTAAATTTTTTTAGATAAATTAATTGCAATATAAAATACGTAATAATTATAAAATAAATCATATCACTTAATGTATTATTGTCATAAAATTTAAGAAAACTAGTTATTATTTATTGATAAATGTGATAAATAAATGTATAAAAATATACATAAACATTAATTTTATATCTTAACAAATAATTATTAAATAAAAATATACCAATTAGAAAAATTAATGAAACAAATTATTAAAAAATTCATAATATCTTAAAAGCAAACCCGGGCCAGGCCCAGAACTGTGGGCATGTCTCCCACTTAACTATAACCAAACTTAAAGCCCAAATTTACATTTGTACCAGTTATTATTCAGCTACACAAGGTGCGTAGTTCAAACTCAAAAGCCAAGCCCAAAGTGAAGTTCATTATTATTATTGAATGTCGTTTATAGAAAATCAAGCCCATATCGATTATGGTGGCTTGTAAGAGTAGTCTTACTCTATAGCCCTGATATAGGCCCTCTTAGAATTCACCACTATTTGAAAATTTTGAGAATTAACTCAGATTTAATTTAAAGTTAATAATTTAAATTAATGAATAAAAGATATTGACATCTCTTATAATAAGAAAATTTTAAAAAATAATGATAAGATACATGTATTATGAATATAAAATATAAATTAATTAAATGCTATTTATTGAACCAAACTAATTACATATGATTCAAACAAATAATTTATTATAATTATTTTTAAATTATTAATTTAAATCAAATCTAATTGATTTAGATCACATTTAAGAGCTAAATTGAGATATTATACTAGTGATATTTGATTAATTTGCATATGATGTTTGTGTTGTGTGTGTTTCTTCGTTATTTCTTAGGCTAAAAGTTCATTTTTAATCTTAATATTTATAATAGGATACAAAGCATACGGAAACGTTTCGAAGTATTCAGATTGAATCTCAATGTTTTCTAAATATTCAAACAAACTCTAAGTGAATAAATTTTTTTAATAAAGTTAACTTTTCCATCACTTAAATACTACACCAATGCTAATGTGATATTATTTTTTACTTTTTAAATAAAAATAGATCCAACTTGACACATGACAAACATAACTTATTGTCTAAAATGCATAAGTAGAAAGTGAGTCTCACGTTCACGTGAATATGATTAATTAAACAAGCTAATTATGTGATAATAAGATCTACTTTTTATTTAGAAAACATAAAAATAATATTATGTCAATATTGAAATGATACTAACATGATATTTAATTGACAAAGTGCTAACTTCATAAAAAATTTTCATCTAGGATCTGATTTGAAACTAAAGATGTCACTTTTGGTTCGGCCTAATTTTGAATTGAGTTGACTGGGCTACAGGTCAAAAGTGAGTGACTCGATCATTATTTAAAAAACGACGTAGTTTTTGACATTTTAAAAAACTATAAGATGACGGACCAGGCCCGGGTAGCTCCTATTTAAAACTTTTAAAATGTTAGCAAATTCGCCTTATGAAACAAGAAATTCAGGTCAAAATGTATTATATTATAATCGTAAATGTTCAAAATTGACCTTATTTTTTAACCAAATATAAGAGAATGTGTTTTTTTAATATAAAAACTAAAAAGATTTTTAAAAATTTTATATCTTAAATTATAAGAAGATCTCTATTTTATCCTTTAAATTAATTAAATTTAGCTCAAACTCATTTTAATTTAAAATTTTGAATTGGACTTGATTTACTATTATTCACAATCAAATTCAATTTTTTTTTGGCTTTTAAAAGAAGAATTCACTTTATCAAATTGTTAGATATTGTAAAAAGTTATATGATGATTATAAAAAAACTAAACTTTACTTTTTCTAATTTTATTGTTTTGAATCTCAGCTTTGCTTCTCTTCAACGTTGGGTAGCCTTTTTTTACCAACTTATTTCCCACCAAAGTCAAGTGGAATATTTATATATTAAATATATATATAATAACATAATAAATTAAAAATTAATAATAATGGTCATGGTGGGTGAGAATTCTCTAACCGTCCAAGCTGGACCCATTTCAAAATCATTCAGATCAAACGGTCCAGAAGTTTTCTTAAAAAATAATAAAAAAGAGCGAGTGAGAGAGTGAGTAAATGGTAAAGAGTAGTGGAGTAGAAAGAGAAAGAGAGAGAGAGGTTGAGAGGTTTTTGTTTTTTGAAAAAAGTGAAAAAGACAAAATAGATCGAAGCAACGGTGAGAGAGAGACATAGAGATAGAGAGAGAAGAGAACAAATGCCCCCCACCACCAACAAGCCTTACCCCTCTCTCTCATCTCACACCTCATCTCATCCTCCATTGTTGCTGCTTTTAACCTAAAAAGGCAAAACAAGAAGAAGAAGAAGAAGGAGAAGAAGAAGGTTCATTAACCTGAACGGCTTTATATTGTATTGTGTGTTTGTGTTGTTGTAGTAACGGTAGTATTGGTAGTAGAGATTGTAGTGTAGTGTTAGTGTTGGCGAGAGTGAAGAAAGAGAAATAGAAGAAGAAGCATTTCCAGATGCAATTGAAATGGGGAAAGAAGAACAACTGCAGCTGCAGCAGCAGAGCAATGGCGATGGAAGCGGAGGCGACGCCGGAGGTCCACCTCATTCTCCGCCCATTTTGTTCTGTGAGGCTTGCTCTTTGGGATTGTCGAGAATCTACGGCCACTTGAGTTTCAGATGTGTTTTTCTTGTCCTTCTTAGTTTTTCTCTCTTGTTCTCTGGGATCTTCTTAATCCTTCCTTCTCATGCTCCCCAATCTCGTGATGATAGCTTCGATGCTAAAGCCTCCATTAAGCACAGTGGTACTCTCTCTCTCTCTCTGTCGGTTCTTTTTTTTTTTTTTTGCTCATCTAGATTTTGGTTTATATCACCCATGTGGGCAATTGGGTATGCTTATAGATTAGGGTTTCTCACGCTATTAACATTTGGGTGAGTATTGTTAGGCTAATTGTAATTGTTTCAAGCAGTCAATCGTGGACAGTAAATGGGTTTCCTGTATACCAATCCCACTCAGATTTGATCCTGCTGGTCATTTTCTGTTCATATAATTCCAGGTTTTCTTGCTATAATGTTGCTATTTTACTTGTTGGTACTTCTTGTAACTTAATCATGGCTGTCTGTTTGTGATCCTGGATGTTCTAGTGTTTAGGGCATGTTACAGACTTAAATTGCTGCAAGAAGGTGTCTTCGTACTTAAGTGAAATGAATGTGAAAGTAAGTGCTGGAAGTTATTAGAGTGTGCAATATTCAGATCCTTACACAACAAATAGTACTATGCTGTCGTGAGTTTAATCATTCTACAAGCTTCTTAGGTCTTAAGCTTCGTAGGTCTTTTATGTTAAGTTGTTTCTTCAGTAAGTGTCAATTATATGTTTCCAGATATTTGAAGGCATTAAACATATGGTTTGTCCAATGTTGTTAGAACTCCAGCGTACAAAGATACTCTTATGAATGTGGTGCACTTGCATGATGAATGGCTATAGATAGACTTACATGCCATCTCAATGGAATCTGCAAAGGAACTAGGTTTTATTGTCTTGTGTTGCTCTCTATTAAATTGGTCTAAAGTGCAGTCAATTTTTTCTAAAAATGGCTCCTTCACCTTACTGATTCTGCTTTTTTCTGACTTATTTCCTCATCTCATATCTTGGCCAACTGGCATTTCAAAGAAAACCAAATATATGGTAATTGTAATTAGTGATGGTAGTACAGGGGTTGGACCAAATAGGTCATTGATTGGATCTCTTTCACGGGATACTGCAGCTTTTAGATTACTGTTTCCTTTAGTTTCCAAAGTTGTGGTTGCCAAGGGTTTGGGTTTGAATCTTCATTATGCCTCACCATATTTTATGCTCCTCATTTCTTCACTTTGGTTAACTTTGTCCTTCTTTCTGCCATTCATGTAGGCTTAGAAAAGCACATGTACCTGTGTATGTGAATACTTTTCGTCTCACTTTAATCTTCTGTGCTTTATATCTGATAGATATTCATTCTCAGCATCAACAAATTATGCTGTGTGTTGACGGAATTTTTTATCTGAATTCATTTATTTTCTCATGTCAATGATCTGTTCCACTGAGATTCTTACTATAGTTTTCTTTTGGTTTTCATTTCCCAGCTTCGGTGCAGGCATCTTTCAAATTACAAAAGCCAGTCTCACAGCTTGTTCCTCACATTGGAGAATTGGAATATGATATCTACGAAGAAATAGGTGTACCTTATTCAAAGGTCTTATTTATACTTTCACTCCGATTTGGCTGTATCTGAGTCTTAAATCACTTGAACACAGCTAAATGCTATTTTCTTTTACAGGTGGCTATCCTCTCAATGCACCAATCTGGTGCATTTAACTGGACAAATGTGGTGTTCGGTGTTCTTTCTGATCCAATAAATATTCCTCTAAATCCAGTGTCTCTAAGTGTGCTAAGGTCATCATTAATTGAGCTGTTCCTTCAGCAGTCAAATCTGACTTTGACAAACTCCACTTTTGGGCAGCCGTCCATGTTTGAGATTTCTCTATGTCCTGGTGGAATCACGATAATCCCAGTGCAATATGCTTACATCTGGCAATTACCACAGATCCTTTTTAATTTTACACTCAACAATTCCATATCTGACGTACTGGATAATGTCATTGAGTTGAAGGATCAGTTGAAGTATGGATTGCGTCTAATGTCTTATGAGGTATAATAACATTCTACAAATATCTGCAGATTTTGCCTTACAATTCTGAGTTTTTCTTTGTATATCAAATTGTGTTATTGTATAAGCATTTGCCAAATATTTTTTCACATGATCTTGATTGTAATATTACAACTGAAGCCTTCTTTGTATCCATCATACTGGGACAAATTATGGCATGACTTTACTGAATTGTCTTATATAAATTCAATTACTCACTGAGAACAGGTTTCAAGTAATTTGGTGGGTCTGATGGCTGCTAAAGTTTTTTTAATACAATTTAAGCTGTTGAACCTGTCTAGATTTACTGTTAGATATTATCAATATTAATTATTTGGTTCAGGAGATAAATTTGGTGCATGCTTTTTGAAAGTTTTAAAACTCCTTTGTTCTTTCTTGTGCAGAATGTATTTGTGCAATTAACAAACACAGCTGGCTCTACAACACTTCCGCCAGTTATTGTTCAGGCTTCAGTCATGGCAGGTTCAGGCGGCCTTCTACCACAAAGGTTAAAGCAGCTGGCTCAGACAATCTCAAAATCACCTGCAGAGAATCTGGGCCTTGATAACTCAGTATTTGGAAAAGTTAAGGGAGTTATTTTGTCGTCATACTTGAAAGGTCTTCACGCTGCTTCTCCAACTTCTTCACTGCCTCCATCTCCAGATCATGGTTATTACACAAAACCAGCAATTTCACCTTCTCCTACTTCTGTTCCTTCTCTTTCTCCTGCATCCTCTCCCCATCACATTCATCCATATGCAACGAGCCCCAAAAGTGGTCCCCATAAATATGCTGGTATTGTAAATTCTCCTGCACCTTCCTCAGGAACCGCTAAGCCACCTTATCCTTGTCCATATCACCCTCCTCGATTTCCGCCAAGCTCTGCGCCATCTCATTTTCACCATGCTCCTAACATGCATCCAGTGGGTCCCCGGTCACGATTGCCCCCAGCTTTCCCTCCATTACCATCAGCATCTTCCGGTCCTAGTCCAGGAAAAGTAGCAGAACCTCCATTGTCTTCCCCACTTCAATCGACACCATCTCCATCTCCATCTCCATCTCCATCTCCATCTCCATCTCCATCTCCATCTCTATCTCCATCACCATCTCTATCATCCTCATGTAAGTTATAATTCTCGAGTTATAAGTTCTATTTTCCTATTGTAAGTTCTCACAGCTTGATTACCTTCATTTAAGGTGCATATTTACACATTGCTTATGCCATTTTCCTGCATCTGCATTGCTTGCACCACCTCAATCAACCCCATCTCCATCACCTTGGTGTAAGCTGTAATTCTTGAGTTATAAGTTCTATTCTCCTGTCATTTTTTCTTATGACCTGGTTATTGACATATATGGTGCATAATTACACATTCCTGCATCTGCAAGTTATTGATCGTTGTGACTGCTGAATTCATGATTAACTACATGAAAACAATTACAGACTCCTGAATTCCTGCATCTTCAAGACAATGTTTAGTCAATATATTCTATTTGGCCTTTTATATGGTGTTTCCAACACTACATAATTTGTAGAGCTTAACTATGTTTAGTCCTAGTTCTTTCTCTAGTTTCACTCTCTTGTTATTGTTAGTAATCTATTTGGTGTTGCTAACTTCAATTCATCCAACGGTGTGTTCTTTTGGCCATATATTTTAGGTAGTCTATATATAGTGTCCTGCTCATCTAACTCTGCATTTAATTTTACTTTGATGGCCGCCTCCTCAGGATTATTCTTAAAAATCTGTTGCAATCCAATGTACGGACACTAGCAATTGCTTGGACCTAACTATTTTGATTGTATAATTTTTTAAGGAAAGTAGATTATGTAACTTTGAATTCCTTGAAAACATATATAATATAATATAATATAATATTTTGTGCCTGTTAGAGTATAACAGAAATCCAAAAGAATTGAAAAGCTATTTGAAAATTTCTTCAAAGTTTTTAATCCAACTTTTTGATTCATGGGAGGGGAAGGGAGCTGGGTGCTTCAATCTTGCTAGTTTATTGTTAAAGTCTTACCAAATCAATGACACAGGATTTGAGAATATGCTTTTGTGATCGTGGTTCCACGTGTGGGTCCAGTATGAGTAGTTGGGAAAAGTGAATATCGATTTAGTGGTTCTGCAGTAGAAAAAACTTGTGAATGCTTGCTTATGACTTTTGGTCTTTCTATGGAGAAGGGTAGCAATCTTCTAAAGGAAGCTTTTTGGATGCCAAAGGTTAAGATTTCTCTGAAGAAACATTTATGTATAAGTCTTGGCCTTGGTGCCAAGTCTCTCTCTCTCTCTCTCTCTGCCTCTATTGATTTTGTGTCTACACAATTGTCATGTTTCTGACTTTAGCAGCTGAATGACCTCTTTTACTATCTGGGAAAACGAGAAACCTGGTCTTGAGTATCAAGCTAGTAGATACATCACTTCTATTCCTTAGACTAAAATCTAACATTTCCACTTCCAAACCCATAGCTGAATGAAAACAATAGACATGGATTTTTAGATCTATTTTAGATGGAGTTCTACAACATATTTAGGAAACTATCTTTTGTGATAGGTGAACTTTTAAGGCTTGCTAACAGTTCTGTTAAAAACAAGGTAAATGTAAAGGTGTTTAATCTGAAGTCAGCCCTGTGCACAAGCTTAAGTAATGGAATTTCCCTTGTTTAGTAAACATTCTTGATTGCTTTAAGTCAAAATCAGTTAAAATTATTCTGAGATGGAAATTTTTGCAGTTTATATGAAAATAACTCGGGGATACATATTTCATAGGTTACCAAAGTTGGATGTTAGTCTGAATTCCTAACAGAGTATTAATCTAATTTGTTTGTGTCACTTAGTAGGGTTGTTAAGATGCTCATGAAATATAGATCTTATACGATAGTTAATGATGGTTATCATTTGATTTGCCTTTGAACTGTAGACTGTTTGATATAAAAATCTAGTTTAATGTTTAACTCCAAAATTACCAAGCTAGACCGTCCACATATGACTGGATATGGTTCGATTTGGCAGTCTGAATGATTTCTACGCTCTTAGTCATAGAACTGAATTAGTGTAGTAGGTTATGAATAAGAAACAGTGACATATATTTGCTTTACATGCCATATCCTGCACCTTAATCTTATATGGATATTTGAACTTGGTTACTATTATTTCTTTTAGTTGATAACAGAATTCAGCAATCTTGCTTCTTATAAGATATGGTCATGATAATCATAATTCATTTTGTTATCCTTATTACGGCCAAATCGCTAAAACAATGTTGGATACTTTTCTGCAGCTGATGCAAGCCATTTGTACAGCGGGATCTCACTGCTTGGGATTTCTGGACTTTGGATCGTTCTTCTTTTTTGTTGTCAACTGCATTGGTTGTAGAATGTGACCCAGAATTTCTGAGGCAGCGGTTGGGAGATGATGTTAATGAACCCAGTTTTGTTGCAGTTTGGCAATATTTCTTTGCCCCATGGCCACCGTGGTCTGGTCCTGGTCCTTGACATATGTATGTAAATGCAAACTGAAGATGAATCGATGGTCGAAGCCAAAAAGTGGCAGGCCTCACATCTCACTTTTAGTTATGCTATGCAAAATTAGGGAAAAAAAATTGTAATTTTTCTTTTCATAAGGGAACAATCCCTGAAGAGAGAACACTTGGGAAGCACAAAATACTTCGCAAATTTAGGGAAGAACCATTGTTTCTTTTATGCTTCAAATGTAAGATATATATAATATATATGTAAGCAACCCTTCTTCCTACTAAACCATCTCCTCTTGTATTGGAACCCAAAGCAAGAACTCAAGTGCAAAACTTTCTCAATTCATTTGGTTTGCATCCTTTTTCCTTTTTATTTTCTATGCTTGAGATGTATGATCAAAATGGTGTCCATTTGGGTAAACATTTTTAATTGTAATCTTAAGTTGTGTTATACTTGATCTGGAGATAAAGCTTCTTGTAAGCTTATTTGAGAATTGGACCGTCTTTAATGATGTTCTTAAACAAGATATAACAAACTTGTCTGAAAATAGATCGTACATTGATTCAACGAACTTACATCTAGATCTAACTCTTTTAATAGGACAAATAATCTAACTCTTTTAATAGGATAAATATGATAAACCGATTAAAGCTATTGAATTTATGACTGAGTTTGAATTTGGTTCGGTCCGTCCAATTGTCATATTTTAATATCGGGTAACCTAATTTCCATACTATTGTCATATTTAATGTCACTTATCTTTAATTAGAAAGATGGCTCTTACTAAATTTCTTTAATTTTGTAACATATACTCCTTTTTTCTTAGATATATCTTTGTATTTGTGCTCAATGGTTGTAATTGGTGAGTAAATTTGTTAAGAATATCATTTAATTGGCCATTAATTGATATAATTAGGGAAAAAAGATATAAAAATTGATATGTTAATTAAAGAAAAGGCCAAATTAAATAGTAGATCGTAGAAGGTATCCTCAACTGCAAGCCTGTAAATGTTAGCCTAAAACATATAGAATAATTGAGAAAGCAAGAAATATAGTTTAATAATTATTTTCCATTTAAATTAAAATTGAAGAAATTAAACTTTTAACCGAGCTAACTTATGAGCCTAAATTTAAGTGTTTTCAATAGATCAACTCATACAAGTTTGAGAATTATTTTTTTTTTTGGTAAAATGACATTGTTTTATTTAGAAGAGTTACGCTTTAGGTAGGTTCGGAGCTTCGACAACCCCGAACCAAACTCAATTAAAAAGTTTTAAAATTTTATTTTTTAAAAATTTACCAAGACTGGCCCATGGGCTGACCTATTGCCATCTCTAACTAAATGCATAATTAAATATGTGGAAAATGTACAATTAAAAATTATAATTGGTATCTAATTCTAAAAATTGAGTTAAATATTATTGTTAGCAATAACTAATTCTATCGATTTAATTTAATTGTTATATAGATCTTGACGACATATTATTTACAATTAATTAAAATATAAATTACTAAAATATTTTCATAAAAATTTAAAAATATTAAATATTTTTTTCTAGTTTTATCTCTCTTATATTTTTAAAATTAATTAAATTTATAAATTCAAAGTTGATAAAATTGGAAGAAGGACTGACCTGTATGTCTGGCTATGTAGCTATTGCATAATTATAAAATGAGCCAAGAACTCCACCAAGGATTATTAGCTGCATAATTTAATTAGAAATAAACTTAGAAAAGCTAAATTTTACTATTTATTATTGAAAATTAATATAATATAAAATTTTTAATTTTTAAGACTATGTTTAATTTAAATTTTATCAAAAGACCAATATATTATTTTCTTTATATCATATTTGTAAGCGAACTATAATATTAATTAATTTTACATTAAGAAAATTTATAGTAATTATTGAATAATTAAAATTAATAACGAGTCAGGTCAGATCAAACCCTAAGACTTGAATTCGAGTAGAAATAGATGACCGACTCAAGTCTAAACTTAATAAAATATTATTAATTGAATGTAAAAAAATTTATCAACCCTAACGGGATAGAAATGAACACTTAAATTCAAACCCGATCAATTTTTTTATAATCCTGATGTTTTAAAAATTGAACTAGAAGTTAAATCGATTTAAGATTTAAAAGATTCAATTAGTATTAAATATTCATAGAATTGATTAAAGATTAAATAAAATTAAAAATTTTGAAATATGATTGAAAGAGATTATCTTTACTTATCGAAAGATTTGAAATTTAATTAAAAAACTTTAAATGAAAATTAATCGATTTATTTTATCTTATAAGAATCTATTAATTTACCAAAATTTATCGATTAATTCAATTTTTTTTGGTTGTTCACGAGGTATCCTAGAAGGATCTCAACTATGAGAAGACACCTTTAAGCCATCCACACCCAGATTAATCTCCGTTCGAGTCGAGTAGGTTTCTTACAGGATGCAAAGCTCTGACCATAAATTTTAAGCCATCCACACCCAGATTAATTCAATTTTTAACAATAAAAGTTATTAACAATAAATCAAACTGAAAAGTTAAAATCTAAAGGTAAAAAGTTCAAGAATTTTACGGTTAGATCTGTCAAAACTGTAGGGTTTTTTTTGGTTACACATGAGATGTCTTAGGAGGATCCCAACTATGAGAAGACACCTTTAAGCCATCTATACTCAGATTAATCTTCGCTCAAATTGGATAGGTTCCTTGCGAGAGGCAAGGCTCTAGTCCCAAGACCGTAAGGTTTTTTTTAATTCTAGGTTATGGATAACATTCAAATTATAAGAAACTATATGGGAAATCATGTCTAATTTAGAAAGAGGCAAATGGATTCAACAACAGCACAAAGAATGGAAAATAGAATAAATAAAAAAAGAAAAAAAATAGTTCCGAACTCACCTCCACCATTGATGGCATTTGCCCTTCTGTCTAAGAAAAAGAATCTCTGTGAAGTCCATGTAAAAACTGCCCGAAATGACCACACCGTGACCGAGACCAACTGATTCCTCAGCCACCTAATGCCGTTCCTCACATCTTCCAGTCCTAGCAGCAGCTCCATATTTACTTCTCCAGAAGCATCTGAAAAGGCCATCTCACCGTCACCGCGTACGGCGGAGCGGCAGACAGGACAAGTGTCGTGCATGGCCAACCAAGGAGCTATGCAGTCAGAATGATAAAAATGCTTGCATGGCAACTCCCTAACCTCGTCTCCGATCACAAACTCCTCTTTGCAAACAGGGCACTGACTGTCCTTCACCAAATGCTCTTGTGTAACCCGCATCGCCGGCAACGCTTCAATGGCTGAAGCCGTGGCAGGAGGCGGCTCTGCAGCTGGTAGGAGCTGCTGCCCGGAGTTCTGTGTCTCAACGTCGAACTCACTCGCTGCGTTCACAAAACTTTCTTCGTCTCCTTCAAGTGGAGAACCAGAAGCTTGTGGTGTTCGTGGAGGAGTGTTACCAGATTGCAGGAACTGAAGGGTGATCCATTCTCCATTATCAGACGGTAATTCCCATCGGATTCTTCTACGACCATTGTCTGAACGTCCCATCGGAGAAGGTTGCAGGGTGATGAAGTTTGGTCTGGAAACGTCGAGCTCGTGATACAACGGAGCAGAGCAATAAGGACACAAGATTACAAGTGGGGTCGCGGAGGCAAACCTTACCACACCGCGGCAGTTTTGGCACCAAAATTGATGGAATGTTCTCATTCTTCGACTTCCATTGATGGTGAGACGAGGAAGAGGGGTGAAGGAAGACATGTTATGAATTGGGTGTGTGTTATTAATGGAAGAAAATGATATTGTTGGGTTGGAGAAGAAGATGATAATGATTGATTGATAAGTAGAGAGAAAAAGGAATGGCTTTTGAAGGGCAGAGGAAGAGATTCTGTTTCTCTCTGTTTGGTATATGCTTTTTGCCATTGTCTTTTTCTCTTCTTCTCCAAGCAAAGGATGATTGAGAAACAATGGCAAAGTTATTAACTTATAATGCATGCTTCTTTGCTTCAATTTTAGATTTTACTTCAGAATTACAATAGATCATATTGAAAACAACAGTTAGGCTTGAGCTTGAGCTTGAGAATGAGTGGGCCTATCTTGCTTGTCCCATTTTTTGTGTACCAACTCTGTCCCTTTCAATCTCAACCTTCCAATTATGTAGGACTTACATAAATGAAAGGTTGAGATTGAAGAGGGCAGGGTTGGTACATAAGAAATGGGACAGAGGATCAAGTCCCTATCTTGCCATCCATATAATTTCTCAAAATAGTGATATTTAGGTAGATTTTTCAGATCAATTAATAAGTCTATTTTTTAATCTCTTTTGTCCTTATGTTTTACACATAATTCTCATAATATATATAAATCTATCTTCACGTTTATTTTGGAAGTTATATAATATTATTTGTCTTTTTATATATATTTTTTATATTAGTTTTACTTATGTTATAATCCTTATAAAAGATTTGGTTAGAAATATTTTTATTTATATTTTCAATGGTTTAAAATTGTAAAATAATTAACGTATTATGTTTTGCATATTATTTAATATACTTTAAATAATATTTATATGTATAAATAATTTTATTGTAAAATAAAATATAGTTAAAATTAAAAATATTTTTTATTTTTATGTTAACAAATATTCTACAGTATGAAACGCTTAAAAAAATTCTTTTTTTAATTGACAGTAATTAACTAATTTTTAGAAAATCTTTTTCAAAAAAATTTTACTGGTAAAAGCTCTATCAGATAAGATCATCTAGAGTATTTTGTATTACATGTTAAGATAAGGTAACATATAACTGCTTCTATTCGAGAAAAGTTCCAATTTCTTAGCCCGAAA
>JAOSBK010000205.1:2122198-2143542 GCA_027568895.1 Erythroxylum shatona | reverse complement strand
ATCTATCTTCACGCTTATTTTAGGAGTTATATAATATTATTTATCTTTTTTTATATATTTTAATATTTATTTTTGATATTAGTTTTACTTATGTTATAATCCTTATAAAAGATTTGGTTAGATATATTTTTATTTATGTTTCCTATGGTTTAAAATTGTATAATAATTAAAGTATTATGCTTTGCATATTATTTAATATACTTTAAATAATATTTATATGTATAAATAATTTTATTATAAAATAAAATATAATTAAAATTAAAAATATTTTTTATTTTATGTTAACAAATATTTTACTGTGTGAAACTCTTAAAAAAACTCTTTTTTTAATTAACAACAGTTAACTAATTATTAGAAAATCTTTTTTAAAAAAATTTTTCTGATAAAAGCTCAGAGTATTTTGTATTACATGTTAAGATAAGGTAACATATAACTGCTTCTATTCGAGAAAAGTTTCCATTTCTTAGCCCGAAAGATATGTGTACTTTGGTCGTTCCTCCTACGCATCTTATTGCTGGATATTATATAGAAAGACGTAATTAGGATATTACGAAGTTCCTCTGTTTTTTAATGTATTCTATTATTAGAACAGAACAGGAACTACGTCATTTTCATTTTCTTGAAAGGCGAAACTAATGCCAGAGCAGAGCATAGCAGAGCAGGGTCGTTAAACTTTCCTCAATCAAACCTATCTTCACATTTATATTTTAATTAATTATAATAATTAATTAATTATATTTTAATTGATCAACTAATTAATTACTATATTTTAAATAATGAATAAATTATATTTTAATTAATTATGTTGTTATTAATCATAATGTACTTAATTAATATTATTATTTTAATTAATTATATTGTAATTAATTCTATTTTAATTAATTAATTATATTTAATTGATTAGTATTAATAATATTTTAAAAAATAAGTCTCTACTAAAGAATATGTTTAATTTCTCTACTAAATAGGGTATATGGAGGATTCCCCCAAAGTGGGATATCAAACCATTCCCCTATAATCATAATCAACAACCAACTACTCATCTTTTATTCCTTATCCATTAACCCCTTCCCAAACCCATCAACCAAGCACTCCTAAGTGTTTGTTTGGATAGATTTTTTAGGAGGTCAATAAATACTTTTTTCACCACAAAAAAGTCATTTTAAAGAAAAATGGGTATTTGATTGTAAAATAAAAATCAATTTTTTAATAGATATGACTTTTTTTAGCAGTCCAACATACAGTTTTTTAAGAAGCTTAAATTTGAAGTTTATCAAAAAAGCTTTTTTTCATGTAGATTTTTCGTATCAATTAACGAGTCTATTTTTTAGTCTCTTTTATTCTTATATTTTACACATAATTTCTACAATATCTATAAACCTATCTTCACATTTATTTTGGGAGTTATATAATATTATTTAACTTTTTTATATGTCTTAATATTTATTTTTGATATTAGTTTTATTTATTTTATAAGATTTGGTTAGATATATTTTCATTCATGTTTTATATGGTTTAAAATTGTATAATAATTAATGTATTATACTTTGCATATTGTTTAATATATTTTAAATAATATCTATATACATAAATAATTTTATTATAAAATAAAATATAGTTAAAATTAAAAATATTTTTATTTTTATGTTGACAAATAATCTACAGTATGAAGTGCTTAAAAAAAAACTATTTTTTTAATTGACAGCCAAACATTCAACTAATTTTTTAGAAAAGTTCTTATCAGAAAAACTTCATTAATAAAAACTCTAATATATAATCCCGTCCAAATAAGCACTAAGAATCTTTTGTATTATATGTTATAAGATAAGGTAACATATAAAGTTGTCCGATTCCTTAGGTTATAATATACGCGTTTTGATATAGTAATCAGTTTAGGTCTCCTAGGTGCATTAAAAAAAGGATAGAATTAAGATCTTAACAAACCCAATATTGTCTTTTTGTGTATCATAATTTTTTAACTTATAGTTCTTATCATTCAACTATCCTCATTTTGTTTATAACCTTCTCCAAATCTCCAAATCCACGTTGGGTTTACTTAAATGTGCTTCAATTTTTTTCAAATGCCATGTTTTTTCCGAAGATAAAACAATTAAACGAGTTGAGCTTTGTTGACCAAATTGTTAATGGCTTTCGTGGACGATATCGATCATCGAATTGCAATCTTTAGTCTCATTAATTAGTATAGAAAATGACTATAAATAGCTTGAGATGAATGGAAAAACATACAGATTGAGCAACAATGGCTGATACATTTGGGCGAGTAGCAGAAGTGTATATGGAGGGCAGACCAAGTTATCCAAGTGAATGGTTTTCGTGGCTGGCAGCTCTCACAAATCACCATTCTTTAGCTTGGGATGTTGGTACTGGCAACGGTCAAGCTGCTCTTGGAGTTAGTTTCTTCTCCTTCCATTTTCCCTTCTACCCTGTTTTCATGGAGCTCCATGTGTTTTTATTTAAAAGATGACTTATAATCACTCTGCTGCATGATCAGTTTGGTCTTGATGATTCTACTCTGTTTTCATGCAGTTCAATGTGTTCATATCAAGCAGATAAATTATAACCACTATACTGCTTGTTGGGTTTGATCTTGATGATTTTACTCATTTTTCCATGCAATTGTGTGTTTGTATTTAGCAGATAAATTATAATCACTATGCTGCGTGATGGGTTTGATCTTGATGATTCTACTCTGTTTTCATGAAACTCAATGTGTTCATATTTTAGCAGATTAATCATTGTTGCGAGTTATGGTTTGATCTTTGAAGGTGGCAGAGCATTACAAGCAAGTGATTGCAACTGACACAAGTGAGGAACAACTGAAACATGCAAACCCACATCCCAAAGTTCGATATTTGCACACTCCATTATCAATGTCCGACGACCAACTTGTGGGCTTAATAGGAAGTGAGAACTCTGTGGACTTGATCACTGTAGCTGTAGCTGTGCACTGGTTCGATTTGCAGAGGTTCTATGGACTTGTGAATCGATTGCTTAAAAAGCCTGATGGTGTTATTGCCTTGTGGACGTACTATCCTATCCAAGTTAGTCCTGAGGTCGACATTATAGTCCGCCATTTCTACGAAAGAGGCCTTCCTTACCTGAGCCGCCAAGGACTCTGCTCTTTTGAGGGTTACAAAGCGCTTCCATTTCCATTTGAAAGCATCGGGTCGGGGCGCGAGGGGCAACCGCTAGAGTTGGACATGCCAAAAGACATGTCTTGCAGAGGCTTTTTGCGGTATTTGAGGTCATGGCCCCAAGTTCAGACAGCGGCGGAGGAAGGAGTGGAGCTGTTACCGGAAGAGACGGTGGCGGAGCTTGAGAGTGCATGGGGAGGGTCGGAGTTGGTGAGAACTGTTATTTATAAGTCATTTATGCTCATTGGGAAAGTCAAACAGTGAGAATAAATCATTTTTCATTAAATCCCAAAAAAAAAAGTCAATGTAGTTTAAAAATCGGACCTAAAATTAAAAGATAAGATAAAATATTCAAGTTTTAAAAATTTTCAATGAAATTAAACTGATACAAAATCAGCTAAAAATTAAATAAAATTAAAGAATTTAAAATATAATTAAAAGCAATTGTCCATACTTATCAAAAATTTAAAGCTTAATTAAAAAAATAAATTGTTAAATAAAAATTAATTTTAATTTATAAGAGTTTATTAATTTATAAAAATTAATAAAAAATTAATAAATTAAATATCAGAGTTATTAAAATAAATCAAACTTAAAAATAAAAAGTTAAACAATGCAAGATTTTTATTACTGAATCATCCAAATCAATTGAAAATTTTAATCATTAATTATAATAGTTTAAAAATTATTTTTATAAATAAACTTTTTATTTAGTAAAAATAATTATTAAATAATCAGTTATTAGTTTCAATCCAAAATTATTCTAAAACATGTAGTTTTGAATTTTAAAACTTATTTAATGCTAATGCTATATTAAAATTTTGATAGCATCATTGAAGTAAATCTTATACTACATTTTAATAGGCAGGATTAAGAATAACAAACTTGATTAATTTTTTAATTTTGATTTTTAATTTTTTAATTTTATTCACTTTAATAATCTTTATTGTTATTAATTGACCAATTTTATAAATTAATTTTTTATTTAATAGTTTTTTATTAATCTTTAAATTTTTCGATAAGTAAAAATAATCTCATTTAATCATATTTCGAAAATTTTAAATTTATTAAATCTTTCACTAATTTTATAATAGTTTAATTTTAGTTAAATCGTTTAAACTTTAAAATTTTAAATTTCAGTCTAATTTTTAAAATATTAAAATTTAGTTTACTTCTCCGAAGAGATCTATCTCTTAGATGACTGAATCAAAGCCATTCCGACGGTAACAATAAACAAAAAAGAGTGGGAAACGGCAAAGGAAGAGAACAAAGATTGCAAGGCAAGCCACAATGGTCATGTCTTTTTAGATATTTACCTGATACTCTTTTATCTTTTAAATCTTGTTGATGACGATCGGAAGACTGCAAGGTTAAAGAAGATTGAAGGCATATGATTGATCTCAAGTAATATTTGATCGTGTAATCAATCAATCATGCAAAAGTGAGATTTTAAGTAAATTTCAAATAATACTTCCTGTTTGATGACCTTTTGGGTAATAATTGCATTGTTTCCTTCCCAAATTCATCTGCTACTCCGATTTTCCTGGTACATACTGCCATATGTGATGAGATTCGTTTTTCAAATTGGCCGTAGGGATTAAGAATTTCAGGCGAAGATCCTATGCATCTTTCTGAAATCGGCAGAAGATTTACTGAATGATGACTGAAAAAGGAACAATTCTTTAGACAATTAGCAGCTATCAAAGCATTTTGATGAAATTGACGAAGAAAAGCTTAAGAGATGATATAGGAAACTGTCAATCAAATACTATCTTGCAAAAAACCATCTGACAAAACGATGTTGTTTTGGTGTCTGCCCGATCCATTGCCGACCTTTATAGAAATGCATAGGATTATATGCAGAGAAGTTCCTTTGCTTTTGATATACTCAAGTTACTTTCCATTATTCTCAATTTATGTATTCATACAACTTGCAATGTCTCTAAATTCACCCCTGAATTTTTTGCATACAAAACTTCTAAGAAGCTCCACTTGAATCATATTCTTACCACCTGCAATTATAAGATAACTACAACGATCACACGTCTCTCATATCCCTCCAAATGCCACTGACATTTTCCAATGAACATATTCCATGAATTTCAATCCAGTGGTCTTAAAATAGGAATAATACAAAATTGGATTGGAGGTTTCAAACCTGTACACTCGTTCTGACGTTTCCAACCCATCGGGACAGCGGACAAGTTGACTGCAGCATGATTCACCGAGCTTCAAGCTTTTTCCACAGATGTGAAGTTCTTCTAATGATTCTATCAGCCGAGAATCCTTCTGCATAAGCACTAATGGCAGTCAAGAGGCTCGTGAATTTCTCCCCATTGTCCTGTACCACTCCAAAGACTTGAAAAATCAGAGAATTTCATGCTCCAAGCATCCGCATATGTGTATGTGTGCCTTCTTATAATCTTTCACCCATTCTTAGTTTTCAATTGCATAAACAATTAAAAACAAAGAGACATCTGTATATTTTCAGATAACCACAACAGCATTTCTTCATAAAAGTGAAGTGCATATATCAGTAAAGCTGGCACAGAAATTGCTCCGAATAAAGGAAAAAGAACAAACAATCAAAGCAGCAGCATCTATGCCTATGTAAAGGTAAGCACATGACCGAATGGCGTCACATCAACACCATCTGTGGCAATAGCAGTGACCTACTGCTAATTGTTTTGAAAATTTACCCTTATCCTATATAACAAGAAAGCTATGCATATGCTTTAGATGAGAGGCTTTGGATACCTCAAACATGCGTAGCTTCACATGTATAGGGATGCAATAAAAGCTGTTATTATACAAACCTCTGGTTTCTTAAATATTAGATCTTCAGTAGCAAATGGCACCATATATGATGGAAGATCAGAACGTAGCAGCGCCTATCATAAGAAACATGAAAATCTAGTGTTAAAACATATTTAAGTTTGTAACTTAAAGCCCCTCATTAAAATAAAGTAATTACCCCAGTAACTCATTTCTAATTAAAAAGCAGTTAAAACTCTCAAGGCCTGCAATGAATCTCGAGCAGAAAGTAAATTTGTACCCAGTCTAGTTAATGCACTTTTATCACATTGATAGGGGAAATGGATGGGGAAAAAAGAATGAAACAGTACGCAGATGGTTGAGTTCATTTGTCATTACTTCTGACATGAGAATAGATGAGAATCTTTGGAACTACTTTCTTTCTATCTGTCTCTCACACACTCAATTCAAAACAGGATAGATTAAGAAATTAAATAACTCAAAAAGATATAGAAGGATAAAAATTTTTTGAAAGACAGTTGGGTCACAATTTAATCAAGAACAAGAAGGTAAATAAATAAATTCAAAATCCCATAAGTCTACATCAAAATTGATCACAAATTTCCCAAAATCAGGAGAAAAATTGCTGGTCAAGTAAATATCAATGGTAAGAAGTGATAGTTTATACAAATCAAGCAAAGTGGAAACGGGAGCTTTGATTATAGTACCAAACCCTAACATCCAATGGCCAAAAGTTTGTGTAACCAGTGTCTAATATTACATTATGAAATGAATGAATATCCTATGCATCACTTCTTGAGTGCATTCATTTTTCTGTGGTTAGTGTAATGATGAGTTTTTGTATAATTAGTAATATCACTTGACATATAGAAGCATCAAGCTTTCATTAATAAAGATAAAGATGCAATCAGAAAATACTTGAATTAAAAAAGTTGGAAATAATTACTAATTTCTTGCTTAGGATTGCTTGATCAGCATTTGCTCGCAAGGCCTGTGTCAATAAAAATAAAAGATAAAAATTAGAAAAGGCAAGGGAGTTGAGACATTTGCAATATTCGCATTAATTGGGAGACAATCAATTCATAAGTATTATAACTGTAGCCAACAAGCTGTGAAATGTCTAAGCACAATAAATTCAGAGTGCAATTCCATGATCTCATCTCTTTTTCTTTCCTAGCAAAAACTTAATTGGACGCCTTTACATGATTCATTAAGAACCTCAATTAGTACAAGTTCAAACAATTAATCCCATAGAGTCAGGCCAATGTCATAGAAGATAAAACAAGAAGATCATACAATAAGAAAAAACCAAAAAGATATAAGTTGGAAAGGAGATCGTATTAAAAAAGATAAAACAAACTCCAAAATTGTCAAGAGACGTTGAATTGTAGAAGTCAACTATAGAACTTCCCGAATCAAGAACTAAGTTTGACAAAAGCACAATATTTTCTCTGTAATCAACAAATTCAAACATATCCAACGACAATTAATCTCCAACTATCACACTAGTCTCCTCCCTGCTTCACAGTTCAGACACGAACTGCATATGCTCACAAAAATGAATTATTCGTTTGAAAGGGAAAGTTGCCCAAAAAATGGAATATAACCTTTCTGGTATGTCCTAAAAGTCTAACCATTGTGTTCATATTGCAATCAGAATTTCAGTTGTCATCAAATTGTTTATAAAGTGAAGCACAAACGTGAGACTTGATCACAATATCTTTTTCTTTGACTAGGCAGGGGAACCAGTGGTTCAAGAACAATAGGCTTCAAAAAAATTTGATAGCCTCTTCTCTCACAGAAATGTTTTAGTATATAAGATCGTAGGATGCAAGTCTTTTAGACAGGCTAACCTAGAGTAACAATTGACAAACCATATCACACGTGAGTTAGAAACTTAAAAGTGATCCATATGCTGGTAAAAGAAAAAAACTCCACGTATATGTTGGATGGTGACATAGGATACAGGTATCCTGGCCATATGATAAATCTTGATCTAGTTTAACAAAATTCTCTCTTTTCAATAATGCTAAACTGCATACAAGAGAAATAGATATCAAAGCCAACCATACCAAGGACTACTAAGGAATGGATACTATATATTTCCATACGAAAACATTAAATGCAAGAGTCACTTTCATGCAAAAAGCCTCTTCATGGAGACTATGCTCTTAATTCCTAGGTACTCCCTCACCGATAGAAGGGATAATGCCCCTACCTCTCTAATGCGCTCTTCTTTGACTTGATCAACACACTCCAACAGATTCTCCAACGTGCCTACCAATGGAAGTGGGAGACTAGAAGAAGTCAGCAAATATATGCATAAGCTTTACCACTGATTCCCTCTTCAATATTATACTGAAAATATAAACTCAAAACGGTGTTTGTTTAACTACTTTCTCTTTTTTAATATTGTTTTTCACCGTATAAACAGTAGAGCATGTTCAAGGAATTCATAATTCAAAAATATCATTTAAGAGATGCTAACATACCAAACCTAGTGATAAGTTGCAGAGCATAGACATCTCCAATGCCTTCAACTCCTGTATTTCAAAATGTTTATGTAGATGAAGTTCTATTAGAATTAAGATGAAAAGAAGAATGGGAAGGAAACTGCAGTTTAAGCATACTTTAAGCATATCTTATTCAATATTCCAACTTTCTTTTTCTCTTGGTCACTTGTGTATTCCTTCATAGTGCTTTTGAAGAAAATTTCACATGGATAGATCAAGCCTCTGCTTAGAACAATATTATCGAAGGACCACTTATTATCAGGAGTCTAAAATCAACCTTTTCTCAGGCACTTTTCTGGCTGGAACAGGAACTACGTAAACGATCCAGAACAAAATTTCAGCATGTTCATTATTTTTTGTTGTTAAATTCTTTTGTATATTTTATTAAGACAGGCTCCATTGAAGTTTAATTCATAACCTTGACTTTTGCTTTTTGCGGTTCAATATCCTCTGGTCTGATTTCCGAGCTTTGGCAACAGACAGTTAAGAGTGTGCAAAAGGCTAGGTCAATGCTCTTCTCCAGTTAAATGCTAGAACTAGAAAAGCATCATAAACAATGCATCACATCTTTGAATATTTTTAAACACGTGAAGTTTTACACTAATGCTGAAGTAAATTCATGCAACTTTTTACATCTTTTATGGTTAGTGAGACAGTTTTGTTTCTGTAAGAGATTTTTCCATTTGTTAGGATCTCATAGGACCAGAAATTTAGTTTCTAAAGGTGCCATCAGAACTTAAACTCTGGGATAAAAAACCTGAAAACACTAAATCATTGGCAACAAAAGTAACAGAAAGATGAAGATAGAATAATGAAAATTATATTGTATGGCTTGATTTGTTCCGGGGTATAAGCTTTGCTATTTATATTTTTAGTGACAATGTACGCTAGCAACCCAATGGCCATCTCCACACTACTTTGTTCTCAAGGCAACTTGACTGATTTGGACATGAGCTTTTAATCCAGTTAAGATTCACCTTTGGGTTAATCTCATGGGGTACAGTTATAGTTATTTTTGCTAGTTTTGCTACTCTGTTTGAATGGTTTGTCGTCTAGGTTGTGGAAAGTTTTGAACTTTTCTGGGCCTTGGGAATTTCTTGGGTTTACCTGCAGTAATTTGGAATTGAAGAGGCAGTTTCCAGTGCAACCTTTTACATCTGCGTTGGTTAGTGATAGGATTTCGTTTCTACGGGTGATTTTTCCATTTATAAGACCTATCAAGACCCGAAGCTTCTATAGACCCTCTCATGTTGAGAAGAGAATAGCAAGCATCAAGCGATAGATGAAGGGTAAAAGAATTCAATGGATCTAGAATGTAGTCAATTTTCAACACTATGATTCACTTATACACAAATTCCTACAACTTTATTCACTACTAGAATCCTCCAAGTAGTAATCACCAGAAAAAACTGCTACTTGTTTAATTTCATAACGGAACCGAATGATATCAACTAATAGAGGATAAGAAGAAGGCTGAGCTGGTATTTGGTTCATCTTCGAAGTGATATGAGGAGATGGGAAGAAGTGGGACGAGGATGCAGTAATTTATAACTGATGATACACATTGACATCAAAGGCCAGTAATAAGTTCTCATCTCATTCTCTATATTTGTCAGATTCTTCACATTGATAATTTAAAAAGAGAAAAAGGATTGACAAGTGGAAAACATAGAAACGAAAAAGCTGGAAATAGTTGCCTACCACTTCTTAAAGAAAATCAACATCAAATCCAGCAAGAAATTGATCCTCAGGATGAGATTACAAGTAATAGAAAAAGTTGCAGATGATAACCTGGGATATTATCGGATTTGTCACCCACAAGAGAAATCATGTCAACAAACTGAGAAGGTTTCAGTGATCCATATAATTTGGCAAAATCATCCAGCCCAAATGAAACCATCCTGGAAAAGTGAAAAGGTAAACGTTGATGGAGAGTTAGAGCTATTTTGATATGTCCTATATAATATCGCTTATATGTTAGATATTTACATATATAAATATAATTTATAGCTTGTATTGCCTATTAATATTATTATAAATAAAAGGGTAAGAACATAATTAGGGGGCATTCCATTTATTCTCTTTTACAGAGGATACTAAAGTCAAATAAATAAATTTGACACTTGTTTGTAAATTTTAGTTTATGGTTAGTTTCTAAAGGCACTATCAGTACTTAAATTCTGGAATAGAAACCCAATAAAAACATTAAATCATTGGTAAAAAGCAAAAAAGAAAGATAAAAGAAAAATCAAATGTACAGCTTCATTTGTTCGAGGGGATCTTTGCTATGAAATAAGACGGTGGGCACCCAAAACAAAGTTGATTGACAAAAGCTGCTACAGAAATATAATGTTTGGAACTAATAAAAGTTGATAGACATTGTTCCACAAGTCATTTCTTCATATATGTAAATGACAGCAAGGAGATTGATGTGGCATTTGTACTTCAAATGCAAGTTTCCTTTTGTTTCTCTGTTTCAGCTGTAAGTTTTTCTATATTTGAAAGTTATAGTTGTTTCCTTCAAATTAATTTTCTGCACATTCATTTCAATCTCCAAATGCAAAACTGTTACCCTATTGGATTGCATATCCAATTCTGCGTAAACTCAAGGAATTGGTTCAGTTAGAGATCGTTGAAGTTCTAATAGATTTGACAGTTCCTTATCAGTTGAACCTAAGAAAACAAACAGTCAGCATAAGATATAATAAAATATTGCAAGGGTTACCAACCCAAAGCCACGTGGTGCAATTCGCAATAGGCGCAATGAAGGAGAGAGAATCTGAAAGAAGTCCTTGTCTGGAGAAACGACTCGTACCTGTTAGAAAGAAGCACAATCAAGAATCAGGATTCAGTATTTAAAAATACAAAAGAAAGATGGAAGAAGTTTAGGAGACGATAGTTCCACGGGAAATTGATGCTTCTAAATGGTGCTTCTAAATGATCAAAGAATGCAGTAGTAACCCCATTATCACTATGTGAATCCAGAAGAGTCCCTTGTCTACAGAGATATCATTTATGGTTGACACTGGGGAATTAAGATTTCATTGTTGTAATGAAGATGCCATAGTTTCAGTGACTTTAACACAGTAAACTAGGGATCAACGATCCTAAGAAAAGCCCATACCAATACAACTCCAAGTCCTGAAATTAACCCGCTGTGAAGCAATTTTAGCGGCTACTCAACACTTACAAGAGATAATACTGCCTAATATAAGCTACAATTTTAAAAACAACATTTTTAAGTATTTTAGCAATTACTTGGTCTTCTTCAAGATCAAACTAGAATGGAAGAACCAATTTGAACAAGTTTCATAATACATTTAATGCTGCTAATGATTCTATGATTGTTCACCTTGAACCCAGCATTGACACTCCTCATGGCTAAAGTTCCAATAACATCATCCGCTTCTACTCCCGGTACCTGCTTCATGTGTAAGTTACAATAATTATAATTTACGATTAGAATCAATGGTTGTTACAAGATATATGCAGCTATTTACCTCTATAACCTTAATGGACATTGCTTTGATGGATGCCTTTAAGTATTGAAGTCCCTGAACTATGGTATCAGGCGTTGGGGGTCGGTTGCTCTTATATGCAGGATAGAGAGTGTGACGAAAATTCAAACCTATTACGTAATTGAAACATTTTTTCTGTTATGAAGCTAGTGTTATGCTGAACTAAATGTAGTTTTAGAACTGGGAAGACAAGAGATGACCAGGTCTAGGAAAATGACAAAAAGCAGAAGTATCCACCTCAAAGAAGTGAGGTTCACACAACTTTTAAGGATTTCACGAGGAGTATTTTAATGCAGTGGCCAAGGAAAAGGCAATCTTATCATGTATCCTGTGAGCTAATGCATATAAAAATGACAGTGCAGGTGGCTTCAATTGCCACTTTTATCTACAAACTTAATATAAAGAAGTTGAACAGAATACAAGGATGCAAAATATCATAAGGGGAAAATCAAAAAGAGAAGCATTGGTTCAAGCTTGCATATGTAAACTTGAATCAAGGTACTTAGACTTTTTTCATGATCCTATGTTGATGCACTTTATCTGTGATTCAGAAACTTGGACAGACCTCTGAACTTTGACTTAAGTGGCCAAGGTACTTTCCTAACTACGATGCAAAGACTTTGCCACTTACACTTTAAGACACATGATTATGCAGCATAGATTCTTTGGAAAAACTAGATTAAATAAATCACCCAAAAAACACTTTTGATGCTAGACAAAAGCACTAAGAATGTGAAGGCAAACACAGTATGCTGGTCCATGTCAGAACCATGAGAAACAAAGTTAAGAACCAATTTTCATGAGAAAAATGTCTGTTAATTATGGAAATGTGAAATGTGATTGATTCTGGTCAAGTACCATAAAATGCAAGCAGATCAACTTAAGCATCAAACCTAGCTGCAAGTAGTGTAGAAAGAGAGAACAGTAAATGTTTTTCTTTCCGAACCAACAGGGGATAGTTCTGAAAAACATTTTGGGAACAGCAGCAATTCCAAATGGCAATGCAGGATCCCAACCTACTAAGCATTGGGACAGGGTAAGGATCGTAGAAGGCACTGAGATAAACCTCCTATGCATTGCCTTTTATAGCCCACTAAAAGATAACATCCAGATTTACATGACTCTCATCATTATCAGACAGCATATCATACACCATCTATAGCTTGTATTAAGCTCAAACATCAAAAAAGAACAATCTTGTGTCAATTCTATCCCATTTCCAAACCACTTACACATAATAATAATAAAAGGACGTTTCACGCATCAAGTCCCACCCCAGCCGAAACCACATTCTGTAAGGCTCATTACACCCAATTAAAGACTTAAACCACTCTTACCTCATGATGTTAATAAGTTCATTAACTAAAGCAATCGTTTCATATTGAGTAAAATAAACCAAAACCACTTGTGGTATTGCTATTTCTTTTTTAGTATGGTTTTTGTCTTTTTAAGGTTCCGTATAGTTTGTTATTCTGGAAAAGTAGAACATATCTTGCTCAATGTGAAATTAATGGGACATCTTTTTGGAAGCAACAATACACTAGGGCCCATCTGTACTTTAACACATATTTCATAGGAATAGCGGTTATCCACAAAGACATAAAAATGTTATCAACAACACAACAAATCCTAGCAGGGTAGCAATGAATAATTTGTAAAAAAGCATCTATATAAATCCCTTTAATGCCAAAAGCTAACTTGTAAAACTTCACCAAACACATTCAAGTGAACAATGGAATTTCTAAATTTAATTTCAAGATTTCATTAGCATGTGATTAGAGATTCCGATTCAAGATTTCATTAGCATGTGATTAGAGATTCTGATAGCCATTAGGCATCCTTTACTTATATAATGAACCCAATGGCATTTGAAGAAGTTTATGGAAATAAAAGGAGTTTATGGAAGTAAAATTTAACCTTCCTTTGCTTTTTAGATACTATAACTCACTGTAAATCTCAAATTTTGCCCACAAATATGATTTTTCTTGCCTTATTGATTGCCAGATTGATCAAGTGAAGATTCATAAAATCATGAACATACCTTTTGCCATGACATTTTCTTTGGATGAAACATAACTATGACCAAAAGGAACTCCTGAAAGGAAAATTTTTGTTTTATCAAAACAGTGTTTGAACAACTTTGCAATCCAGAGTACCCCAAAATTTATGCAGATCCATTATTAACTGTACAAAGAAAGAACATGATGGTCAAGGGGCAAATAAACATCTAAAGGGAGAGATATTCTGCTTTAGCATCCACCCTTGAATCAAACAATAAACATTTGGCAATAAACACAAGATTTGTCATCTAGGTCATGCCACAGAAGAAGTGGCAGCTAGCACATTTCTGCCTCAAGTAACCTATTTTTCCTATTAACTGAAAAATGAATTGAAGATATGAATCACAAGTTTCTCCAACATATGCCTCACCTGTCCAATTGCCTACCTAAAAGTTTTAGACTGAAGGATAGGAAGAGAAATTATTATTATTTTCAACGGGGGCTTCAGAAAGAACATTTCAATAAACATAGGAACAATCCTTGTTATTGATAAAGGGGTATTATTTAAAAATATATTCAGCGTACTCTTATGCGCGCACACACACACACACACACATGTAATTCATAAGGGTGCATTAGGTAAATTAAATCACTCAGTCTTTTCCCAGATAACAATTTTCACTTGCATATATCCTATTTAACATTGCCCAGCTCATCATTAACATTGCCACTACGTACTACCAGCAGTTTGACACAAGTACTTGCTAGAACTGTTTCCACTTGAACAAAGTAAAACCAAAGAGAAGAAGACAAAAACTTTCATAGAATTGTCATCTCACAAACGACTGAAGACAGTTTTCATTTTTATCACCATAGACACAATCAACAAGCATGTAACATTATATATTTATTCAAAGATCACAGCAAACATACATAAGAGAAGGTTTTACAACATGTTAGAATCAAATGACAGACTTGAACTTTATTTTCTTTTAACCCAATGCATGCCAGGTAACATGCTTGTTTAAGATTTCTTTTTTCTTTTTCAGCATCATATTTCATGGATTTTTAGCATGTTTCAATCAATATGAAGTTTCAGGTAGCACCTGAAATAGCTAGAAATGCTCATCATCGACCATTTAAAATGGAAAGCCACAAAGAAAAAGTTCTGAGGACTAGCTAAAACTTGAAATCTGAAAAATTCGCTCACCATCATGATCAAACACCACCTGCAAGGAGAAATAATTATATAGCATTAGCAACACAAATGCTGAAAGACCCAGTCCATACAGAAAACCAACTACTATTCACCATTTCTTTAACAGAAACTCTGCAAAACTACATTCCAAGCCAGTGTATATCAGGCAAGTGAGCATCTGTAACAGCTCTACAATCACATATCGTAAATGTCCAAAGCTAATATGGTAGAGCATATCAGCAATTACTTAGAACTTGAAGTGTATCACAACCTGTGCTAACATTTTGGGCCATCTACATAAAGAAATAAAATGATTTTTATTTAAGCATTTTATGCTGTTTCAAACGTTTTGTAGTTTGTACTCTCAATCCTGGAGTCTACATATCATTTGGCTATATCAGATGAGGTGCAAATTCTTGAACAAAGAATCAACCCACAAAATTGCCCAAGAGACTCATCTCATGCACATTGGCAAAGTTCATTTCATACTCAACAGAAAAAAACAGTATTCTCTTGAAGAACAATAAACCATCATGCCATTTGTAACTATTTACCCATTGTTTCACACTTCAAATTGACAGTTTTGTGTGTCACAAACCTGCTACTGATGTTAAATTAATTCCATTTAATTTGACATCAACTCAAACAATTTAAACCACAATACAACAGTAACTAAATGACCTATCATCCTGACCAGTCGATGTTGAACCCAATTGTAGAAGGGTCCAAAACATTAGCTGCAAAGCGTTGAATCAACATATGTCACTCTGCCAATCTTACCCTACTTGGCCCACTGATTATTTCTCTTGCTTAATAATCGGACAAAATTGATGAAATTCAACATTGATCAATTTAAGGACTTCCAACTTGAGCTCAAGCATGAAAAGAGTTGGGAATTATCAAAGTTGTAGCATGTATAATCAAATGCACATTGATTTTGACTCTTCAAGAGAAACAAGAAAACGAGCAGACAAGAATAATAATGGTGATCATACCGCCACATGAGAAGGGATGAATTCCAGAACATCAACGACCTACAAAAAGCATAACAAATGAACCTTAGACAAAAAGCTGGATAAAAAATAATGAAAAAGAAAACAATATATGAAGAAAAATCATTAACCTCACTACCTCCACATGTCATGGAATTCCACATCAAACTTTCCCATATATTCAATTAGACCCCAACATTGTCTAAAGGACTTAAGTGTGAAAAGAAAAAATGATTAAATTGCAAACTTTAAACTTGATACTGTTCACGAGCATGTTTAGTATAGGAAGATTATTATTTGTCTAACATAGGAATAATTGCAATATTAGAATAGTTTAGGTATTATTTAGAAATATTGTATCTTTTTTAATGTGAGATCTTGTAATACCTTGCTGTTATAAATAAATGGGTTAAACTTAGTGAATAATACAACTTGAACTCTATAGTGGTTTTTGTGTTGATGGACACAAACTTTACAACCGAACCATGTTAAATAACACATAATTAATTAGAATATATTAAAATTTGATGTAAAACAAAATTTTAGCAAATTTTTATTTCTCAAGATTTTCAACAAACCAACCACTATCAATGATAATGATAATCATTCATTCGTCCAAACCAACCATCATAATTATAATGATTATATTCACTCTCATTACTCACTATATTCATTCTCATTCTTATTACCATTGTCTCATGTGAACCAAGCGCCCCCTTAGATCATTTATTTCTCTATTATTTATCAATGTCTCCTTTTTTGGTGAGCCCCTTCATTTTGTCAGCTCATTGTGAGTGTTGCTACCTCTATTCTTTCTATCTAGCACCATTGAGATCGTCTTAATCTCCATTTTATATTTCCTTTTGATAGCCCATTGAGAACTCCTTCACCTCTATTCTATTCTATTCTTTTTTTTATGACGGTTCATTGAGAGCACCACTATTAACTTCTATCTATCTTACAAATGTCTCTTTTTTACCCTTAACCTCTCTTTCAATTACACTATCATCTCTACTTTCTTTCAGCAGATAACCCTCTAAAGAGATGGTATTTATTTTACTATCAAGTTTTTTCTTTGTTGATTTTAGGCTGCAAAAATGCAGAAAGAAAAAAAAAGAGGAAAATATATAGAAATTTCTATCTATTCACAAAATTCTCTATTCATAAGCGATACTGCCAATATCGTACCAAACCTTGTATTAGTTTTGGTATTAGTATACTACAGCACCAGTACTCGTTAATATTGAATACCATTTCAGATAATTTTTTAAAATTATAAAATAGCCTGTCAATTTTTATATAATTAAATTTTAGTCTACTATTAGGATTAAAATTAAAAAGTATTTTTAGATTAGGCTAAATACTTCATTTATTAAAATTACCTATCAATACTGTCAGTACAAGCCAAAATTTTAAGATGCAAGTGTATTTTTTCATCAAGCATTATTTCTTGGGTTCCATAATACTGTGTAAATTATTACTGCCAAGAAATTCATCAGAAAGCTATAAAGAAAGATAGCAAAGTTGAATTTCATAAACTTTTGGTCTGGCACTCACAAGTGATAATGATGAAAATATAGTTAGAACCCAATCTCCATTACCATCTGCATGTGATAGATGACCGTGGTGCAACTTTGCTGCTCCAGTAAAACACAAGAAATGTTAGGAAGCAAACTTTGAATATATAGACACACGGTGCAATTGAAATTTAACTATAATTTAAGGGTTTCCTCTTGTAAAAGAGTAGCTATAGTTTGAACAGAAGTGAAAGATTACAATACGTCCAAGAAGCTCGTGAAAAACTCAAGGATTATCACCCCATAATCCAACCCATATTGAACCCGTTTTTAAAATCCAAATAATAGACACCTAATAAGCCAAGGCACGTCATCAGAACTTCTTTTAGGAATAGGCAACAAGGAAAACAATTCATAAATGTCTTTAACTACCTAGCATAAAACATCTAACGACTATCTTGTGCTGCTAACTTTCCCAGTAGTCAAAGAGGGTAATATAAAAGTGTAGAAAGCTTACAGTGACTAATTTAAATGCCAAGGTCTAGTAACTCCATCAACCTGCATCCCTAGGTATTAGCATAGTTTTGTAATTCAATTGATTCCTAAGAACCAGTGGCATAATAAACAAATGCCAACATAAAGTTCAAATTGAAAAAGAATAAACTAAACTGTTGAGATACTAAACAGCTGTAAATAGATTATAGGGTGCTAGATTACTTGAAAGGCAATCTGGGAAAAGAAATTTTGTTGAAGAAAAACAATACTCTTGCTCTAGAAGCTTACACCGATGCTGACTATGCAGGTTCCATAGTGGATAAAAGATCAACTACCAGGTACTATACGTTTTTTGGAGGAAATTTGGTAACGTGGAGGAGCAAGAAGAAGAATGTAGTGGCAAGGTCATCTGCATAATCAGAATTTAGGGCTATTGCTCAAGGATTGTGTGAAATACTCTGTTTGAAGATTATTCTATATGATTTGAGAGTCAAATGGGACGGCCCTATGAAGCTTTATTGTGACAATAAATCAGCCATTAATATTGCTCATAATCCTATACAACACGATAGGACAAAGCATATTGAGATTGATAGACATTCGTTAAAGAAAAATTGAAAGAAGGGCTAGTGTGTATGTCCTATGTTCCATCAGAACGTCATGTAGCTGACATTTTAACAACGGGGCCGAACAATTCAAGTTTGCATGATCTTGTATACAAGCTGGGAATGGAAGACATCTATTCCTCAGCTTGAGGGGGAGTGTTGAGATACTAAACAGCTGTAAATAGATTATACTAAGATATAGATAGGTTGTAAATAGATAAGATAGAATAAGTTTGAAATCCCTTAAATTAAGGGATTATATTAGATAACTTTAGATAACTTTCCAGATTTAAATTCCTACTTGTAAAGTCCTATATATGGCTGTATACTTCCTATTCAAGATATGAGAATATATGAAAATTCTTTCCCACATAAACTATAGAGCTTTATAGCTCCATACTAGTGTTATTGCACGCTTAAAACATCTTCCTTCACTAGAGTTCAATTCTTCGTAAAGCCATTAAACTTTCTGTGTAGGGAAAGAAAAAAGAGTGAACCTAGTACCTACGAAACACATTATAAATCTAGAAAAAGAAAGTAAGTTTTAACAGAAGTACAGATTACAATTAAATTTCAGCAAAGTCAAAGATCTCATACAACCAACAGATAATGCAGACGCTATGGGATACCTAAAAGCTTGTAGTAAGCTCGGTAAATGATTGCTGTGCCATCTATCAGCATTACTCTACCATTTGAAGAATCAACATCCACTGTACTTTCTTTAGACTTGACAGAATCAAAGCATGTTGCCTGATGTGTCGTGCACTCACTTTCAGAAGAAGTATGTGAACTATATTGAGAAGTTGCAGAAAGATCTTGAGATAAAGATGAAACCGACCTAGAAAAATTGCGGCAACCCTGAGTGACATAGACCGAATTTATTCAATACCTCGTGAAAATTGATTAGAAAAGTTACATGCAAGAATTCTATTGATTAGCATGAGGAAAATTATAATCTATATGCAACACATATAACAAATCAACAAGAAAGTTCCTTTAGGTTTGAAGATATATGGCGTATTAATATGTTGAAGGAATACCTTTTTGAACAGAGAAGCTGAACTGTGAGTGAAAGCACTAGTCTTTAACTTGCAGAAGCTGTTTACAACTCTTGGAGTCGTTGGGAAGGGTCCACTGAAGCAATTAAAGCCCCTCCAGAAGGAAATAACGTGTAGGTTCAAGTGCGCCATGAATTTTTACTTCATAGCAATCGTGCTTGAAAACTGTAGCAATAGAGAAATGCCTCAAAAAAGTGTCGTCACCTACCTGGAATTCCAAATTCAGATACTCATGTGATAATCATAACAAGCCCATTGGAATTCGGAAAAAGATAAGCTGCGAGCTTTAGCTATGAACCAAAAAACCAGTGACAGGAGTCCATTACTGACCCGAACAAACGAAGGAGCAAATTATACCGCCCTACTGGTCGAATTCAAACTATCAAACGCCATGATTAACATTCACCCAAGAAAGCTGAAGAGAGCGTCTCGTGTCGTACCTCCCTGGTCCTTGGATCGCTCCCATATGCAAACTACATAAAGAAGAACGAAAGATTTTGTAGGAGAGTATCGATTCGGACTAGTAGGCTTAAGCAGTTCTTGAGGTGCTGCGGGAATCCATTAACTACGTTCTTGTTCATTCAAAAAACTAAATTTGAAAAAATAAACATTTTGTCCTAAAGGGGGGTTACAGTGGAACGGGCGCAAGTCCGTCGGCCCAAACCTGGCATAAACATAAGTACATAGATTGGGCCGGGACTTGTAGCCTTAATCCAAGTTCAAATAAGTATCTGTTTAGATGGAATTATATCAGTAGAGTTTTTATTAATAGAGTTTTTGTTAATAGAATTTTTTTTAAAAGAGTTTTTCTAAGAAGTCAGTTAACTGTTTGGCTGTCATTTTAAAAATAGCATTTTTGAAAGAGCTTCATACAACAGATTGTTTGACAACATAAAAATAAAAAACACTTTTTAATTTTAACTATATTTTATTTTGTAATAAAAATTATTTATTCAGTTAAATATTATTTAAAATATATTAAACAATATGTAGAGTACAATATAGTAATTATTATATAATTTTAAACCATATAAAACATAAATAAAAAAAATCTAACCAAATCTTTTATATAGATTATAATATAAGTAAACTAATATAAAATATATATTAAAACATATAAAAAGTCATTATATAAATTTCAAAACAAACGTGAAGATATATTTGTAGATATTGTGGAAATTATGTCTAAAACATAAAGGTAAAAATGACTAAAAAATAAGTTCATTAATTGATTTGAAAAATCTACCTAAAAAGTTACTTTTTTGAAAAGCTTCAAATTTGAGCTTATCAAAAAGTTGTATTTTAACTTCCAGAAAAATCATTTCTATGAATAAAAAAGTACTTTTAAATTTTACACTCAAACATTTAGTTTTCTTAAAAACAACTTTTGTGGTGAAAAAAATGCTTACTCATTCTCTAAAAACTGAACTAAACAAGCACTAAGGTACCCATGAACGAAAATAGATGGGGCCCAGTGGAGCATTGGGCCCCCCAAAATTTTAAAAAATTAAATATTTT
>JAOSBK010000205.1:2107267-2122166 GCA_027568895.1 Erythroxylum shatona | reverse complement strand
TATATAAGGATGGAGTTATTTGGGGGCCAATGGTGCATTGGGCCTCCTAAAATTTAAAAAAATTAAATATTTAAACCCTTTTATTCTAAATTTTTAGCTCCGTCACTGAAGATATCATGGTTCACAATGGAATGGTTCGAACCTAAAAATCTTAAGCCCAAACCCTGCATTAATCTCGAAAACTAGAAAAATGTCCGAGTCTAGTTCAATGTTGGATCGAACTCATTGATTGTAGAGCGGGATTTTAATGTCGTGCTTATGGTAAACTATGCAATTTTGACTAGAAAACACTTACTCTAAAATTAATATATTTTAATATTATAATAATAATAACAATAATATTTTAATAAAAATTTCACCGAAATCCTAAATTTATTAAAATAACAACCGAATTTTGACATCAAACTATCTTATAGAAAGATTAGATTTGATAGAATAAATACAAGTCTGAGTCAACTTATAATCATGTTATTTATCTACTATTAAAATTTTTAAAGGTAAAAAACATAAACAGATATAATTTAACTAATTTTAATATTTAAATTTAAAATAATTGAAATATTTTTATAAATATATAAATTAATTAAATATTGTTAAAAACATCATTTAGATTAACTAAACTTAACGTAAATTGTTATTTAAATTTATTTTGAGTTTAAAATCTGATTTAATTAAATTATGTGTATTGTTTATGTGTTTATTTATTGTTTTTTAGTGAAAAATATAATAGGATAATTTTTGAAAATTTAAATAATTTGAAATTAAACTAACAATGAAGTCCATTTTTTTAACATAATTTTATTTGTATTAATAAATTTACAATTAAACAAACTTGGACTTTATGTTTAAGCCCAGCCTGCTGAGGCCCGAGCAACTCCTACTTCTAACAGCACATGATTCTCTATAAACCCTAAATCAAAATCGTCGCCTAGGGTTTATACGTGCCGGCGTCGTGTCTTTGCTCTCGAATCAATAATGCCTAAGTCAAAGCGTAACAGACCAGGTTCTCCTCTTATCTTGTTAATTTGTGTTGTTTTGTATGTATTTATTGGCGTTTGTGTGTGTGTGTGTGTGTGTGTGTGTGTTTTGGAGGTTAGAGGGAGAGGATGATTTGAAAATCTCGGTTATGAAATTTGATAGTTGTATGCGTGCGTAATTTACATGGTTGATTGATTCTGTAATGATTTTAATGTTATTGTGAAATTGCAGTTACTTTGTCAAAGACAAAGAAGAAGGGTAGAGAACATAAAGAATCTATTGTTAATTCAATCAGGAATGCTGCTGAAACGTACTCCTCGGCTTATGTTTTCAGTTTTGAGAACATGAGAAATCTCAAATTCAAAGAGTTCAGAGAGAAACTCAAATCCTCTAGCAGGTTTCTTTATTTGTTCTTTGTTTGATGGCGTTTGAGTTGTTGTTAATTAATTGCTGTGGAAGATTTAAATAGATATTGCTTTTAAGAAACTGTGCATTTGATGGACGTTTAAACATCGAAGTCTTAAGTAACATCAAGTGGTGTCCTTTTCCTTACTAAATTATGCAGACTTCAGTGCTAGTCTACTTGAATAACCAGCTTACAATTTTGTTCTTAGATTCTTCCTTGGATCAAACAAAGTGATGCAAGTTTCTCTAGGTCGATCTGTTTCAGATGAGATTCAACCAGGCATTCACAAAGTTTCTAAGGTAGGTATATGCTCATATTTCAATTTGATAATCTCTGTTATTTTTCATCTAAAATGAAGGGTTTTGAAATTAACCTTCTGCGTGTTAAACTTTTTATTAGCTTCTGCGCGGGGATACTGGACTTTTCTTCACAAACTTACCTAAAGAAGAGGTTGAAAGGTAATATTTATATTCTTTCTGGTTTCTTTTTCAGACATTTAAAAATTAGAAGAAGAAAATAATTTTGGATTTTAAAATTTTGAAAAAAATTAGGTACATACTGATAGATTTTAAATCATTTTCCTACTTTCTGGAACCAAGGATTCTTATATAAGGAAGTCTCCTATTTCTTTTGCAGATTATTTAGAGAATATGAAGAATATGATTTTGCTAGGACTGGAACCTCTGCTACAGAAAAGGTCTTGATCTTCAAATTAGCCTTTGACATATTTAATTGGAAACTGGGATGATAAGTTTCCAGTGTGATTAAGTGCTTGCTTTACAACTTGATCACTTTTGCGCTGAGACATATATTTTGACTCAATATTTTCTCAATCTAGGACTAGTACCAGGAATGAGTTTAATTCACTTCTCTGGTTATGGTACTTGTGATGTGTTATTTTGCCCCTTGCAGTTAGTAAATGATTGTGGTTCTATTTTGAGCAGGGTACTCTATTTAGCAACCCTTTTGAAGAAAGACTTTGACATGCTGTCTACATTACAATGTTTCAGGTGGAACTTATGGAGGGCCCTTTGGATCAATTTACTCATGAAATGGAACCCTTACTGCGGAAGCAAGGGATGCCTGTACGGTTAAACAAAGGTCATTTTTCTTTCTGCTGCTTGCTGTTATTTTATTGCAACTTAGATCTGCTGGACGTGAAATCATCATCAAAACCTTATTGTGTTTGCAGGTGTTGTGGAGCTTGTTTCAGACTTTGTTGTCTGTGAAGAGGGAAAACCTTTATCACCTGAGTCAGCCCGCATACTGGTAAGTTTTGGTGATTTTGTTTGGCCATAGTTGATGTTGGATATTTTTCCGTGTGAAAAATGTATTTCAATTAATTTTGTAAAGTCTCGTTTGACATTTTGCACATTCTCACTCCTGTAAGAACTACCGGTTTTTTCACTTGCATAATAATTGCATAAATTAGGATTGTTTGTATTGCTAAAATCGAATTTCGTTCATTGTTATGGTTTTGACAGAGGCTGTTAGGTATGAAGATGGCCACATTCCGACTTCACTTAATATGCAGGTGGAGCCCTGAGGATTTTGAGCTCTACAGAGAGGGACCGGATGATTCAGATATTGAATCTGCATAAAGATATACTGATCCAGTTTGCAGCAAAAGTTTACAGATGGGATTCACACCTCATGTTTGTGTACATTGCTGAAAATATCAAATCCATCCATTCTGTGTGTTTGGAACAGAGTAGTTCATCACTCCCTCTGTTGCTAATCTGAGAGCTGTTCTTGTAATACCTTGGAGGCAGTAGTTGTGTGTTTGTAGCCCAAATCGTGTCAGAGTCATTTACCATTGAGCATATTTTGTACCTTTATGGCTATTGGCAGCTTGCTTGCTGTTTCACTCCAGTTTTGCCCCGCATAGGTTTCAACTGAATTGTGTAGCTTAATTTCGGTGATTAGCTAATTACGAGAATCAACTACTTTGTTCAGATTGCGTGTTTATTGTTCAGATGCGATGTGTATATGGTTCAAACTATTGTTGAAGACCAGGAACCCAATCACAAACAAGGTAAAGTAAGTATTTACTTTTATATCGATGAAATTCGTAATTCTTACTCTGTATGCAATAGTTTGATTATTTCATCTATGATCAAGGGGCATCATTTGAGATCATTGATCTTTACAATTCTGAACAAAAATATACAGAGAAGGGCACAAAATCCTGTGATTTTCTAGAACATATCTTTAACTCTTAAGAAGAATGGTCAGATGGGTTCTCACATTCTACTTCTTTGCTTTCTCATTTGCTCCTCTTTGACTATCAGGCTGAGTTGCTCTTGATCCTCTTTTCTTGCAATCTTTGCACTGTTTTGGCACAATTAAACACTGTTAATATCATATTCAATCTTTCTGTTAAGTGAATTATTACTTTTTTTTCTTATCAATAGAACTTGCAGTCTTTATGTGACTAGTATTAGTAGCACTGACCTTCTTTTCTCCTCCTTCATTATGTCATGAAAACTTGTTTCCATAATACAATCACCATCATCACGATCTGCAAACCGTTGGGTACTGCAAAGGGATACCAATGTGAACAAGAAGAAGCATTGTCTGAAATCTAAGTTGGTTAAAACAGAATAGAAGAAGCTTACTTGAACATTCGTCTAATCATACTCAGAGCATTTGCATTCTCCTCGTTGTAATCATCATCATCATCATATATTTGTGCAGCGGCCCTTCTCTTGGGGAGAACATGAGGTGATGTTTGCTTCACCTGCTTTTTCTCCATTACAGTACCGGAATTCCTTGAAGAAGGTAAGTCTTTTGGCCGTTCATTGCAGCTCCTGGAATCCCGATGGGCTCTAAAGGCAGAAATAGTAGACTTCCCGAGACCTGCATGAGCAGGCATAGATTTCCTTCCTTCGCATCTTGTATTAGAATTCCTGTCAACGTTGCTTTTGCCCATCACCGTAACAGATTTGGCAGGAGCTGGAGGGTCTCCTTCATCGGAAAATAGGAAGGAATAGTCTCTCAGTTTTTGCACCTCCATGTATTGCTGTTCACACACATATACAAGGCAATAAGTACACGGTCACACTTCCGATCTAACCGTTATCGCGATATCATAATTACGAAGTGAATAAACCCAAGTACCTCTTTGCTTAGCAAGGGTATGCTCCCGGTCTTTGTTCCTGTGGAGACCATCTTTTTCTGCAAAACAGAAACATTAGGTTAGGAAATTATATATATATATATATATATATATATATAATATTCCAAAAATAGAAAAAAAAAGGATTATAAAACCTACATTGGAATTTGATATTGAGAGGAGAGGCAGATGTCCTTTTGCTAGTAAGGACTTGCTTTCTTCAATAACTCTCTTAGCGATATGCGTCTCTGAAGGACCAAAAAACGACCCATAACTGCAACAAATTGCTCGAAATCGCGTTAGATGATAGATCAAGTGGAGTTTACCTAAAATCTGGATTACAAAATCAATTGAACTTACTTGTCGGCGCGTTCTTGGACTGAGGTTGACAAGGTATTTCGCTGCTTTCGAATTTCTTGTTTGATCCTCTCCCTCATGCTAAGGTACTTACGCTCGTCGTCTGGACTTGGCGGCCTCCTCCTCCTAGCTTCTTCCTCCATCTTACAACTACTCATCATCGGCTTCATTACCTTCACTCCTCTTCCTACTTCAATAACTAACCGATGCTGAATGAGAAGAAACTGAAGCGCTACCAGCGACTGATGGATGATGAAGAAGAAGAAGAAGACCGTAGTTTTCGTATTACTGTACAGTAGTCGGTATATTGTTACTGTTTATAGTACGCCGCTCCTCTCCTGGAGTCTCTGTAAATCCGATTATAGTTAGGAAAGGAAGTCAATGACGTGGCTTCCGAGATTCTCGCTCCGATTCTCTCTGTAGTTATAAATCGTATCTTGATTTGGGATTATCTGCTGATGTGGCTTCAGGATTCTCTCTCCGAGTCCTCTCCGGAATTATAAATCATATTTGGATTAGGAATTCTCTGCTGACGTGGCTTTTAAATGTCCGACACTATCTCGGCTTCGTCTTTGTCTCTCTATACATCTGATCGGATGTTGATAGATGACGTGGCTGTCAAAGAGCTGTGTATAACTCGGAGTGGAATAATTGAAATTTCATTTTAAAATATAAGTATTAAAAATTACATTTCGTGACATATAAATTATCCTTTCACTCGTCATAATAATATTTTATATTTTATTAACTGAAAATAAAAATAAATCTCATTTTAATTTTTCTCATAAACTTAAGTCTTAAATATCAAATTTAATATGTTATTAAAATTTTATTAAAATCATATATTAAAAATATCAACTTATTAAATTGAAAATTGATATTATATAATTGAATTTTTAATGTATAAAATTAAATTTAATAATTAAAATGTACTGAAATTTTAATAAAATTTAGATTAAATTTTCTCATTTTTAATTTTAATTATCAATTTTAATTATTTTCTTGTGATTATTCTATATATATAATTTATCGACTAATTAAATTAAAAATTGATATTACATAATATTATTAAGATTTATATATATTTAGCATAAAATGGTTATTGAATATTCACAGTCACTATAAATATATTTTCCTGAACATAGATATCTCAGGTTTGACATAAAATGCAGCCATGCATTTCCCGCGGACTCCGCAACACCAGACGATAGTACAACGTTGTATCAAAAACTTTCTAAATTTAGTAAAACTCCATTGCTATAAGTCTCCCAAAGCCTCCCAGAGTTTTGGGATAAGCAGAGCCTAGGCCTCTCTAAGTGTTATCGTCTTCTTGCATTTCTTTAACCCTTTCTCTTCCTTTCCGTGTCTTCTTTTGGCACGGGATGTACTGAATAAAGTAGAAGAGAAAACAAAAACCAGACAATTTCATTACAGAAATAATAAGAAGTAGAAGATAAAAAATATACATAAAGAGAAAAAAAGATGTTGGGGAAAGTTGTTGCTTCTGGGGTTTCCCTGATTCTGGTGGTCGGCGTTGTGATCGGAGTTGTTGCCGTCGTCAACCACCAAAATGGGTCCAACACCGCGAAGAACGAGAACCTGACGCCGCAAATGAAGATGGCGAGCCAGTTGTGCCAACCAACCAGCTACAAGGAGGCTTGCACTAAAACTCTAGGCTCGGTCAATAGCACTGATCCTAAGGAGTTCGTGAAGGCGGCGATATTGGCCACCTCAGACGCTGTTAAGAAAGCTTTCAACTTCTCTGAGGATATTGTGGTGCAGGCCGGTAAAGAGGAACGTACGAAAATGGCGGTGGATGATTGTAAGGAGTTGTTGGACTATGCAGTTCAAGAACTTCAGGCGACTTTCTCGACCGTCGGAGAAAGTAGCATGCACACCATGAAAGATCGTATAGATGAGCTGAGGAGCTGGATGAGCGCCGTTCTTGCTTACCAAGAAACATGCGTCGATGGTTTCTCCGACGAAAGTCCGATCAAGCCTGTGATCCAACAAGGAATGATTGATGCCAGTCACCTGACAGACAATGTCCTGGCCATCATGGGACAAATGTCTGAATTCATGAAATCTCTAGGACTTCAGTTCAACAATCCCGGAGGCACTACTCGGAAACTTTTCTCCGCAGACGGATACCCGACCTGGATGTCTGCTGCAGATCGGAAGCTTTTGGCGTCTGGCAATAACGCCGGTGTTACACCAAATGCAGTGGTGGCTCAGGACGGAAGTGGGCAATACAAGACCATCACGGAGGCTCTTGCGGCGTACCCTAAGGACCTGAAGGGACGATATGTGATCTATGTGAAAGCTGGAACCTATCGTGAATATGTTACCGTCGCCAAAGATCAGACCAATGTGTTCATGTACGGCGATGGGCCGAGGCAGACCGTTGTCACCGGAGACAAAAGCTTCCACAAGAGTAATTTGGGTACCTGGAAGACAGCTACATTTGGTAAGTTCCATCACCAAAAGACAACATTGAGATTGAGTTTGCCAACCCTAAATGCATGAACCTGTTGTATCATACATGCATGCACATTGTTTTCTTAAGAATTGACGAAACAATGAGTTTGTGGTGCTTTGCAGTGGTTGAAGCAGACTCATTCGTCTGCAAGTCAATGGGATTCGAGAACACGGCTGGTCCTGAAGGTCACCAGGCTGTTGCACTCCGTGTCAACTCAGACATGACCACCTTCTTCAACTGCCGAATGGAAGCTTATCAAGACACCTTGTTGTACCAAGCCAAGCGCCAATTCTACCGGAACTGCGTCATCTCCGGCACAGTCGACTTCATCTTCGGATACGGTGCCGCAGTTATTCAGAACTCTACCCTCATTCTGAGGAGGCCAATGGACAATCAACAGAACTTTTTGACAGCCGACGGACGGAAAGAACAACACTCACCGACCGGTGTGGTCATCCACAACTGCCAGGTTGTTCCTGAAGATAAGCTGGTGCCTGACAAAGCCAAGATCCCATCTTACTTGGGTAGGCCATGGAAGCCATATTCAAGGGCCGTATTTATGGAATCAGAGATATCCGACGCGATTCACCCCGAAGGATATATGAAATGGAACGAAACCGCCCCCATCGACACACTGTACTATGGAGAGTATGCTAACACTGGACCAGGTGCCGCCACCAACGGGAGAGTGAAGTGGAATTCTATTCACTTCCTCAACCGGGACGAGGCGCTTAAGTTCACCGCCGGTGCATTCATTCAAGGTGAACCGTGGATTAACGCCGCTGAAGTACCATTCTTGGCTGGCCTCAAAGCCTAGGTTACTATTAAATATTTTTATATTTCAAAAAAAGAGCTTCTTATATCAATTATCATTTTTTAAAATTATCAAATATATTCCAAAATTTCATTAATTTTTGACATAATTTATGTTTAATTTTTATTTTTGAATGATTATATATATATATATCAATTTCACATTCCAATAATAATATATTAGTGACTATTAATAAATTTCTTATTTAAAAATAAGATTGACCCCACTCTAAAATTACAAATCTAAAATATATAATAAAATAACCATAAATACAATTTAACATTATTACAAATTAAAAGTGACAATTTTTTAAAGCATGAGGTATAATAAATAATAAATAATATCATAATTTAACCTTTTCCCATAAGTAAATGGTTAATTAGTACATAAAATAATTTCTTCAGTAGGATGAAAGACCCTCCAATTTCATCATTTTTAATTTTAATTTTAATTTTATTTATTAAAGTTATATACGCAAATAATTACCTTCAAAATAAACTATTAATTGGTTATTTTTTAAAATAGACTAAAATTACATTTTGAACCTCATTTTTTATAATAAAATACAAACCAGACTTTAACGTTTCGAAACAAGTAAATTAAAACCCAATGTTTAAGAAAAGCTCAAAACAGATCCTAAATGAATAAAAAATTTAACAAAATTAACTCCTTGCCACATCAATAACATTAACTTTTAAAATTCATTTTTCGCCTTTGGAAATTTTTAAGAACATTAGTACCAAGTCGTTATCGTCACACTCAGTCCAAAGTTTCGCAATAAAGCGAAATCTGGAAAGGTCTGTTAGTACATCAGTACCAAGTATTAGGGTTTATTTTCCCTAATAATTTACTTAAAAAGACAAGATGGATTGGAGACCAGACTTGCACAAGAACAAAATAAATAAGCTGCAACAATAGCATACAATTGGCAACAGATGATTATCCCAACTTCTCTGAATCTGCACATAAAACTTTGACAAATCTTGTGGAAGAACTTTGAATTAGCTTGTCTAAGAGGCATTCATACCTGTTTTGCAAGCTAAACAATGTAGAACTTATGTAAATCCACTTTAAACACTTCCAAAAGTTTAATTTTTAAAATATGTGTTTGAAATCAAGCATACATCAACATGATGATACAACCTGAAAATGAAGAGGAGATTTTGGAATTCTTCATATCAGGAACAGAAAAAAAGAAAAAGAAATTTGAAGGCTGAGGCATGGGAAAACTGGATTTGCATAAATATTGTTTGGATAGAGAGATGTTTACACTATCACAGAATTAATAGATGAAAAGACTACACAAGTTGTCACATGAGAACAAACCAGCCTCTCATGATGTTGCATGTTCAGCCTTTTTATCCTCCAAAATTCTCAGTTCTTCACGCCAACCATCCAATTTTGTGAACTTCTCCAACTGCTCTGGCTTCATATCATTTGCTGCAGTCTTTTGCTGTTGAGCTTCTGCTTGTCGAATCTGGTCAAGTATATCCACAGCTAGTTATTACACTGTAGGATAAGCCTAATTGAAGAGTAAAAGTACATGAAAATGCTTCAAATTCAGAAGAACATAAAATCTTAGTCACAACCAATTGGCAAACTCTTAGGAATTATTTGTTAGTGAAGCCTAGGGGATTGCTTGTTCATAACCCTTCCGAAAACTCTCGCTCATAAACAACGCATAGCACGAAAAGAAAGAGCGTCAATAGCGGTTAAAATCAGAAAAATAATCAAAAGGATATATTTCTTCCTCAATTCCAACCAGTCCCCAAAACCCTAACCTTTCCCTCCGGTGAAGCTCTTAACTGGAAATGAATAAAACAAGAAATCCCAGTTCAAAGAAAGCCAACTGCAGTTGACGCAATAGGATGTTTGTTATTGTTTATGTCAAAAGAAAATTACATACGCCCTCGCCATTCATCTACAGACACCAATATTTGATTGGAATATAATGCAGCTTTTTCCCACGCAAGCTCATGCTCTCAATTCAACAAGCCGGTCAATAACTATTTCAACCATTCACAGATTCTACGTTTGGCAAGTGACTCAGTACCGTTTATGACTACTAACAGCATATCCTCTTTCAGAAAAAGAACGAAAAGAAACTAGCATTCTTCTTTTCTTTCCCTCATGAAACGCCCTTCAATAAAGAGAACAAAAAGTTTTTAGGAGAAGAAAGGCAGAGAGGAGCAGCTATTGACAAATAAACTAGATTGATGAATTGCCATTAATTTACGTTTCTCACTCAGTTACCAAGTAGTTGAAAATCTTGTATATAGGATTTTCACCACTTACGATATATTTGCATTTGTCACCATATTCAACACATGTTAGGTACTTGAGATTTGAAGCTGTTCAATTTGATGGCCAAGCCCCCTCAGAAACAAGTTTAAGGCATGTCAAAAGATGCAATATCATAATTATAGATAATGGTTTGAGTAGATCAAAGTTTTGATAATGCAGCTACTGTTGCAACAAAAGTATTAGATGTCTGCTATTGAAGAATTCTCTGATGTTCTATCCTTGTCTCGCATGATGCAACTTACTACGCATGCCCTTGGCATGCAGAGAAAGATGAAAGGATCACATAAGCTGCTATTCAAACACAGTCCGGAAAAGAATATGGCACAACAAAAGTGAAGATATACATATATTAATACCTAATTGTCAGTGAAAATGTATAGTAGACCTTTCTTAATTTTTCTGCAGATATAAGAGGGAGCTGTGAGAATATAATAATGGAACTCGTGATAATCTAATAGGTCACCAGACCTTCTGAGACTAGCTCCAGTCCTTGTTTAACTTATCAATATCAGATGATAAATTGGAAAGGAAAGATTGAAGAAGTTACTAATTTTGGTCTCCTAAACGCAATAACCGGAAACAATCTCAAGGAAGGTGGTGAAGAGAATCAGCAGTCATCTTACAAAGAATCGATACAGAGTAAGCATCTGAATAAAAAGAATTAAAATCAGACCCGTTTGCTGAATTATCTTCCTCACCAGAAGTAAAATACTGAAACTGAATTTTTTTTGTGGTAAAACTGAAACTGATAATTAGTATTTGAAGTTCTTAGGATTTAGGACTTAATATTGGAATATTATGTGCATATTTTCTTTAAGAAAAAAAATATGAAATAAATATCCATCCTATTAATAGGGACTTGGTGTTATGAAATAAATACACCAAGTTTTTTTAATAAAGATGTAGTCTTAACATCTTTCTACACTTTACACCTAATGACTGTATTTCAAAAGTCTGTTAACTACACTTGTGTTTAGCATCTGAAGAAGAATATGAATCATGTAACCATAAGCAAGGGCAAAAACATAGTCAGGAAGTCCAGGAAAGACTTAAATGATAATCAGTCATACCTTCTTTCTAAGTGCGCGGATTTTTTTATCAATATCTTCAGATGGAGCATTCGGAACTGAAGCCTCCCTTGAGTCGGCTGGTGAAGAATCTACAATAAGTAGCTCGTTCATTTGAGATGTCAATGACTTGTGGGATTCAGAGCGACCTAAATCTTCACTTGGTGGCAATTCTTCCTTTTCCAGTTCGCCATCTACTGCTGCTTCCGAGTTATTACCTTTCTCAAGAGCAGCCTACCAAAAATAAAAGGAATCCAATGCTCTAAATATAAAGGAAATTTGTAAAAAAGTAAAAAAATGAGACAAACATGTATTTCACTAGTTCTGTAGACTTATTCTCTAATAAAGATACGTCTACAAGTGATTAAAAAAATGTGTCAATTAAACATCAAAGCATCTGCATCACATCAAATCACAACACAAAGCTTTCCGCAATAATATCAATCAGCACTTTTCAGAAAATTTTAAAAATCATCTAATTACTTTCTATCTGAAAAACTTGTAAACCTCATAACCCTAGAGCCTTTGGAAACCCCAAGCACATTTATCCACCTTTGCAAAACTTAAAGTTTCAGTTTTCCTAAATCCCAAGCCATAGCAATCCGAACCAGAAGTGACCAATGTAGCTGGCTAAAACTTAGGTGGTTGCCTGTAGGACCATTAGAAGTGGATTTTAATATCTTAAATTTCTGAACTATCACAGGTTAGAGTAAGGACTTGATAGAGTTGTGGACTTCTATAGTTGATATAGAACATCGACAGAGAATAAGAAAAAATTGATGAAAGAGCAACACTGACAAGCAAGCTGCACATACCTGTAGCCGTTTCTCCTTCTTCCTTTCGTTCCTCTTGGCGGACTTGGTCTTTGGTTTTCCATCAAGAACAGGGTCATAACCTGGAGGCACCACCTCCTGTGATGATGACATCCCCTTTTTCAACTGCAGCAAAGAGAGCCGGTTTTATAATAATCCTCCACACCGAATACAAAAGCAAACTCAAAAACCTCCATATCCAACACATGTTACATACAAAAAATAAAAAATAAAAACCTTGTATACATAAGTATGTGTAAAACGAAAAAGAAGGAAGCATACCAGAGCACCTTTGGATTGGTAAATGGCGACTTCGTCTTGAGGGACGTAACCCGCCCGAATGCGGATGGGTTTACGGAGCGTACCGTCGGGTCGTCGGGTAGGCGCCAAAATCCTCTCCCCTTCTTTTAGGGTTTTTCTCAACTCAGCCATTCTCTTCAATTGCTCGTCTCCTCCACCGCAGCCGCCACAGCTGCCCATCGATCGATTACAAAATTCTTCACCGATTGATTACGAATTTCAGAGACTGTGCAAAACATTCAACTAAACTAGTTGATTTGGTAGAGTGTTAATATAGAACATTCGGGTGGGATGGGACTTTCCTTTCATTGCCTTTCCTCTTCCTACTTGCGTTTTTGTCATGAGTTTTAACTTTGCCACTGTTTTGGGCTTTTTGGTTCTAATATTTTACATAACCAAGTTTTTTTTTTACTCAAATATATAAATTACTAATGTGATTCTATTTATTTTAAAAAAACTCAAATTTAAAAATATTTTATATTATTAAATTATATTTAAAAGAATTTTATTATTTAAATTTAAAAGAATTGTCAGTATTAAATTTTTATACCGAATCATTTAATGACATTTATTATAAAAATTACGTCAAAATAATTTCAATATTAAACTATTAATAAAATTTATTTATTAAATAAATAATCTAAAAATTAAATTTTATTTATAAATTAATATTTAGTTTAAATATATTTTAATTATTAAATCAACATTTTATTTGAATTTTATATATTTTGAAAATATTTTAAATTTAATTATATTATTGATTTGATTTGATTTAATTTAATTTAATTGCAAAAAATCATTAATAATTTATTTTAATTAATTAAATATAACATTAAATTAAATTATTCATAACTTTTATTAATAATTAAATATTTATTTAATTTATAGTAAATTTGATTATAAAAACATAAATAAAAAATAAGAAACATTTATTTTAATTTTCATAAATTTTAAAAATTGAAACTAAAAACATTAACAAACAAATTTTTTACTTTTTTTTTTTGCCCACATTTTCTCGATATTTTTTACTAAATTTAAAAATTAAAATTAAAAACTAAAGACATAAATAAAAACAAATAAATTGATAAATTTAAAAATTGAATAGTGAATTGAAAATACTTCAAAGGTTCAAAAACTTGTGATTCTGTTTAAGCACGACCACTAGACAGATGAGTGAGAATACGTCGGAGGAAGCAGGACGATTCCGAGACCGATTTCGTTTTGAGACGCGTACGGATTAGTCTTGTTAGTGTAGATGAGTGGATTCTCTTCAATTCCAGATAAGATTGAAGGATCACTGGTTTTGATCCTTCGAAGCTCTCTTTGGAGTCTTTCAATGGCTGTCAGTTCTGGATAAGCCACTAAAGACCTCTTCTTCGATGGAATACTACCACCACGCCATATGTTCCTTTTAGTTTTACCTGCAAATTAAACACCGAATCAACCACTTTATTAAACTTTTAAAGGTAGTTGGTTCAAATAGGGTAACGAGAATGAGAATATGAATGAATATAGTAAGGAATGAGAAGGGAGTGTAGCCAACAACGAATCTCATTTCTCTACTAATCCAGATGAATAGAGTTGCTGAAAATAGGGGAATGAAAGTGTTACCATTGTTGATACCATGACAAATATGATAAGATTAATTGAGATGGAATTCATTACCTTCATTGATAGATTATATCATACACATATACAGTAACTTGTCCTAATCTTCTCCTAAATTGTAGCTACAGAATCGGTAATACACAATTAATTATATGTAAACTTGATCTCCTAATAATGGTAAAGATAATTACGCAATAATTAAATGATAATTTCCTTAATACTCTCCCTCAAGTTGGAGAGTGTAAATTAAGAACTCCCAGCTTGCTTCGTAAAAATTCAAACTGCGCTCTTCCAAGGGCCTTTGTGAACGCGTCGACCAACTGCAATTTTGTAGAAATGTAACACGGTCGAATTAAACCAGCTAGCAATTTTTCCCGAACTATGTGACAGTCTATTTCAATGTGTTTCGTTCGTTTGTGAAAAACTGAGTTAGCTGCTATGTGCAAAGCTGCTTGGTTATCACAAAATAGTGAAACTGGTTCTCGTATCTCAACTTTCAAATCTCGGAGTAAATAGCTTAGCCAAGTCAACTCTAGACAAGTGTTAGTCATGGCTCTGTACTCAACTTCTGCTGACGATCTGGACACATTGGTATGTTTCTTGGACTTCCAGGAAATGAGTGATGAGCCGAGAAAAATACAGTAACCAGAAACAGA
>JAOSBK010000205.1:2078271-2097359 GCA_027568895.1 Erythroxylum shatona | reverse complement strand
AATTTGTCATTAGGTTTTAATAAATTGAATGGATCAATTTATATGAAAGGTACATATTTCTTTTTCCTTTTCTTATAGATTATTAATTTATATTTTATCATATTATTAATTGCAAAGAAGAAAGTAGTTTTTATTTTTTAATGCCTAATTTATAAAAAATTAAAATATAATACATAATTATTATGATTTATATTTAATAACTTTTTTATATTATTTACTAGATTTGGTGAACATAACCAACCTGGAGATGTTAGACTTAAGCGGCAACAATATTGAGATGTTTATTTCTTCTGAAGGTATAAATTTACACAAAATTTGAACATTTTGTTATTAATTTTATTTTGAATTCTTTAAATTTTACTCTTTATTATATTTTTCAAAATTTTAAAAATATATATTACAAAAGTCAAGGGATTTACAAGAGTAAACTTGATTTCGATAATAGAAATGCAATACAAAGAATGATAAGAGAAACAAAACAACTATACCAAAGAACTAGTAGATTAAAACTAATTTTCAGTAGTTAAAACATCAGCATGTTGGGCATGTTGATGCTAAGTTTATGAGAATAATACTTTCTCTATGTCAAGTTGTTTATTTATTGATGATAGATATCCAAAGTTCAAGCAACATAAGCATCCTTCGGCTTTCCTACGGGGTTTGTAACGGAAGCAACTTTGAACTACAATCATTAAAAGCCTTCAAAAACCTTAGGTCTCTTCATTTGGAAGATAGTAATTTCAAAGGGATACTATTCCCACAAGGTAACTAATGTTTATAATTAAACATTTACTTGTTATTACGTGTTTATTATTATGCAGTTGTTAAATTATTTTTCTTTTTGTCTTGAAATTTTTTGTGCAATTTAAGATGTTCTAAATAAATTGGAAGAGTTGTTTTTGGATGATTCTGACATGGACGAAAACTTCCTCCTGTCGCTTGGAGCACTTCGATCTCTAAGGCTCTTGTCCTTGGAAAGTATCCACTATGAGACACTCAACAATCAAAGTAAGTATTATCAAATAAATGAGTAATTTTTGCTTTAATTTGTTACTAATAAGTTGAATTATCATTTAAAGTTGCAAAATGTGTAATGTTTAGAAGTACTTAAAATCATAATTAATGATTTATAAACATGTTATTTTTATAAAAATCTTTAAAATAATTAATAATTAAACATATTATCTTTTTGTTGAGTAATTTTTGTAGGTTTCCTCAACTCCGTTGCAAATATTACTTCACTTGAAAGTTTACTATTGAGTAGTTGTGAACTCACAGGCAGCATTGATAGTATCTTTTTTATGAGTTAATTTAAATTTTGAGAAATTACTATTTTTCTCTCCAGTCTATAATGTTCTCTCAATTTATTTTTAGAATTATGCAAGTTGAAGAATCTCCAAAAGCTTGATCTAAAATTCAATAATATTAGTAACACCTTGCCTCCTTGTTTGGCAAATTTGGCACTTCTTCACTATTTGGACTTGTCTTCCAATCATTTCACCTGGCGAAGTATATCTGCATCTCCCTTGAAGAGTCTCAACATTCAACGTAAGTAGTAACCGTTGTTGTATCAAATAAATGAGTATTTTTTGCTTTAATTTGTTAATAACTAGTTGAATTATCATTTAAAGTTGAAATATGTAATGTTTAGAAGTACTTAAAAACATAATAAATGATTTATAAGCATGTTATTTTAAAAAAAAATCCTTAAAATAATGAATAATTGACTATATTATCTTTTTGTTGTGTGATTTTTGTAGGTTTCCTTAACTCCGTTGCAAATATTACTTCACTTGAAAGTTTACTATTGAGTAGTTGTGAACTCACAGGCAGCATTGATGGTACCTTTTTTATGAGTTAATTTAATTTGAGGAATTATTATTTTTCTTTCGGTTCACTAATGTTCTCTCAATTTATTTTTAGAATTATGCAAGTTGAAGAATCTCCAAAAGCTTGATCTAGGAAACAATAATATCGGTGGCTCGTTGCCTCCTTGTTTGGCGAATTTGACACTTCTTCAATATTTGGATCTGTCTTCCAATCACTTCACTGGAAGTATATCTACATCTCCCTTGAAGAGTTTCACATCCATTGTGTACCTGGATATTTCTAATAATCAGTTTCAAATTCCAATATCACTCTCTTCATTTCTCAACCATTCTGAACTCAAGGTTTTGACCGCTTACGAAAACAAGGTGTACACTAAAAGTGGGGGAGTTGATAATAATTTGACTCCTAAGTTTCAACTACAAGAAGTTATATTGTCTTCTACATATGGAGAAGGAGGGGTTTCATTTCCCAGATTTCTACACCATCAGTATGATTTGAGATATCTCAATCTTTTCGGTATTCAGATGAGGGGAGTTGGGTTTCCAAGTTGGTTACTAGACAACAATACAAATTTGAGAAGCCTTTCTTTAGACAATTGTTCTCTTTCAGGAACGTTGCATTTGCCAATTCACCCTCACCCAAAGTTTAACATCTTGGACATTTCCAACAATCAATTTTATGGCCACATTCCTAGAGAGATTGGAAGGTATTTTCCAATGCTAAATTATTTACACTTGCAAAGAAATGATTTCATTGGAAAGATTCCGAATAGCTTGTCTAATTGTTCTCTCTTACAAGTTTTATACTTGAGTTACAATAGCTTATCTGGTAAGATACCAAAGTGGATTGGGAATATGTCATCTCTTCAATTGTTGGATCTATCAAATAACAACCTTTTTGGAAGCCTACCCTCAATTTTCATACCTCCACAAGCCACAGACATCTATTTATCCCATAACAGACTCGAAGGACCTTTTCTCGATGTACTTCCTAACTTTAATATGGCCATACTAGATCTGAGCCATAATTGTTTAACTGGTAGCATACCGAACTCAATCAAGAATTTGGGCGGGTTGATGTTCGTTCTACTAAATCATAACAATTTGGAAGGAGAAATACCTATTTATCTATGGAAGATGATGAATGAATTGGAGTTCGTTGATCTTTCCTATAATAGGTTTGACAATCTTTCACTAAAAAATGATACTTTCGAAACTCGTTATTTTGGTCATATCCCTTATGATAATACATTTCTTGAATTGGTAGAAAAAGGAAACACCTACCAGTATCGCATAGAACGTATAGATAATATTGGTTTCATTGGATTAGATCTCTCTAGCAACAACTTGTCATGTTCAATCCCTTTTGAAATTGGAAACAAAGAAGGTATGAAGACGTTGAACTTATCGCATAACAATTTGATAGGACATATTCCATTATCATTTTCGAATATGACATCAGTGGAGAGTTTGGACCTGTCCTACAACTACTTGAGTGGAATATTTCCTCCTCAATTGGTTCAGTTAAAATCTTTAGAAGTGTTCAGCGTGGCTTATAACAATATTTCTGGCAAAACGCCGGAAAGAGTTGGACAATTTGCCACTTTTGAAGAAAGTAGCTACCTAGGAAATCCTTTTCTGTGTGGATTACCTCTGCCCAAGAATTGCACTCCAACAAAATCGTCAATGACAAAAGGGAGTTCGATAAGTGATACAGATGATTTCGATGGTTTCATAGATATAAAGATTTTTCATATAAGTTTTTGGGTTACTTTCACCATTATGTTGCTGGGAATAGTTTCGATTTTGTATATAAATCCTTACTGGCGACAAGCATGGTTCTACTTTATCGAGTTGATGATCACATCATGCTACTACTTTTTGGCGGATCATCTTCCATTTTTATCTAAATTTGGGATTACTTATCTTCTCTAGGAACATGTTTCTCAGTTGTACTTAAATTTTAATTAGGAGGTGATTTCAATCAATCTTCATTAATGTAAATTAATTATGTGTGTCTCTTTTTCCATTTCTTGAAGAGTGAATTAATAATCTTAATCTACAGTTTCATAAATGGTTAATTGGGAGTTAGCAGAGAGACGAGAAAAGTGGGTGACCCCAATAATTGATTAAACACATCATGAATTTAGGAGCTTTCACTGGAATAGTTCGTGTAAGAATTTTAGAAACAATATAATGTGTGAGGAATCCAACATTAAATCTTAAAAATAAAGAAATAGAATTGGATTAAATTGTTCGTTACACCATTAATTGTTTAGTTTGAGATCTAACTACGTCTTAGTAATTGATAATTTCTAGTAATTATTAATGTCAAATAAAGATATTTTATTTTATAAAAATGTGTTTTTTACTGTTTATGATATTAATAATTTGTTATGGGATGTTTTTTTCCATCTTATAATTATTGTATTTAATTAATTTGTATTAAAAATATTTTTTTAAAAGAGCCAATATTAAGAAATGAGTTTCATTCCTCTACTAAATTGAGGGTATGGAAGATTATCTAAAAATGACATATCAAACTATTTCCTCTATAATGGTAATTAACAACCAACTACTCATTTTTCATTCCTTACCCATTAATTTCTTTCCAAACCCATCAACCAAGTACTCCCGTGGATATCCATCTGTTAATTAAATCAACAAAAATCAATGTTTTGAATTGAATTATTAAGGTTACGATTCAATCCAAGCCTTAAATTCAACTCAAAATAATTAAAGTTGACTAAGATTAATTATTTATTATAAAATCTAAAATTTTAAATGTTAGGACTTTTCTATGTTATTTAAACTATAAAAAATTCTCGTGTCATTTGCCTTATTTAATATAAAACAATTGTTCAAAAAACAAGGGTGAAAACTAAATTTATAATCTAATTTAGTCTTTTTTAACCTATTTTTCCAAATTAAACTATTCCATAGTAACTTATTTTCTAATATAAAAATTTTTACCATATTTTTATAATATTTTACCCAAATTTTGGAAGCAAAAGAAAGAAGACTGGACAAAAGTAACTTTTCATATGGGTATTATCATTATCACAATATATAAATAACCAAACATGATATGAATTAAACCTTATTTATCTCTATCTACCATTCCTTTCTTGACTATGGCTTACAAAGCATACACTCTCAGGATATGCAATTTGCTCTTGATGTTTATCAAGCAAAAAGAGCATAATTACAAGACTTACGCAAAGGTAGATAACTTTGGGATCGGAGGATTAACCACACAAATGTCGAGGAAGCTTTGGATTGGAGTGTAGTTGTAGTCGGGATATAGCTTAGAAGCCTCCAAATCGTCCGGGGTTAGTTCAAAGCTCATCTGAGCCCCTTTGATGAACACGTTGTGGAGGATGGCCACAGGTATGTTGTCTGGATAGGGTAGAGCTGCATGCAATTGACCACACAAATTTTAAATATAAAAGAAGCATATGAAAAGTACAACACTATATGCTTCTTTTGGCAAACTTAAGGCTTGTCCATCATGAGTATTTGGCAACAGACTAAGAGACATAAGACCCACAGTTAAAACAACAAAACTGAGTGTAGAAAAAACATATAACTTAGATGTTATATTGATTATGAATTGAGTTTTTTAAGTAATTCGAGAAGGATAAATATTTGACCAAAACGGCCAAACTCGAGTTTATTCAGATAGCTCAAAACTCGATTAAATTTTAAGAAAAATAGTGCGATTTTAATATTTTGATTAAAACAATTTGAAACGAACATAGACAACTCTCTCGAGTGTAAACTTGATTAACTCGAGTTTAACCTCATTGATTAAAGTTGACTTATCATCTCTCGCTCACATACACATACATATACATGTTATTTTGATCGGTTAAATCAAAATATTGTCATTTGAAAAAAATAGGAATTTGGGCTATCAAACCCTTTAAGCCCGAGGGTTAAGTCCAACCCAAATTTTAGTTAATTGGATTCTAAGCTATTAATTTTAAGTCAAGTCAAATCATAGAGAATTATTACTTCTAGTCATATAATTGAATGGATGTGTTAGAATGAGGTCATCATAATCTAAGTATCATCTAGGAAGGGTAAAAAGACAGACTTTGGGTATCGTTTGTCAACCATTCCCCCACCACTCATCCCCAAAGTCTACTTTCTAGTTGTACAAGAAAACAACACAATAATTATAAATGCTAGCAAGAAACATGAACTTTGTGACCTCTAGAAACTTATCCTAAATTAAAATTATAATCTAAGGTAACACAATCTTCAAGTTCCTATGGTCCTTATCCCTAATTTAAACTTTAAATTTCAAATTCCTATAAAATTTTATAATTAATTAGATAGATGGTTTTTTTGTTACCTTTTTTGTATGATTTTATCGAATTTTATAATGAAAAAACAACTTCAGCCTTTAATAAATCTTCGATAAATTAATAATATAGAAATCATCGAAAAATTATCAGTTGAAAGATATCAATTAGTTGATAATTAATTTATCCTATTAAATAATATCAAATTCTATTTTCAATTATAATTTTGTGAGAATGAGCCTTGAAGAATCGATTAAAGTTGCTTATTTGTGACCATAAGGTTATAAGTTTAAGTAATAGAATCAATCTTTTTGTAGAAATACAAAGAGAATATTGTGATCATTATGACCTTTCTTAAATTTCTGCAAAGTAGGAAGCCTTATACACTGTTTTCCAAGGTTTTAAACATAGGATTAGACAATTTGATTCGATTGAAAAAAAGTTGAACTAGCCGATTTTTATACATAAAAGTTCTTAGGTAAAGCCGAATCAGACTACTGACCGATTAAAACCTTTTTCTGATTGGACAAAAGGTCCGGTCTGATTTTTAAAGACTTCCCGTTTTCAATTATAATGTTGTGTGATTGTCAAAATTTATTATTTAATTAGTAAATAATAGATTTCTGATAAATTTTACTTTTGATTGGAATTAAACTAATGGGATACTGGCACTTACTCTCTGAAAGCTTGACAAGTTCTTCTTCAGGGACGTGAACCTTTCTATAGGTTCGTCCAGTCTTTTCTTCCCAAGAAGATATCAACTCCAACTGAGTTATAATGTTTCCTTCAGGCCTGTATATGATCACTCTGTTCTCTACTCTTTTATCAGTTGCCGCTTTCACTGTATAGGCCGCAACATCTTTCTCATAGTTCAAAACAACTGCACCACATAAATTAAAATTCCATATATAATCACTTTAAATAAATTTTAACTGAATATAATTGGTAAATCCTACTATTTTCCAATTTCAATTCAATTAAAATACAACATCATCCGGTATGAATCCGTTGATACGTGAAATATGGGAAGGTTCAATAGTACGACACTTATTCCTAATTAGTTTTTAATTAATAGAGAGATTGTTTTCAAATACCCTCATGAAAACAACATTTTTGATATTAAGTTTATATAAATTTAAGATTAAGACGAACTCTTCATACTTAAATTTAATTAAATTGGACTTATCTGAACCAAACTTGACTTAACCCTAGCCTAATTCTCATGTCTGAATATAGTGTTCGCTTTCAACTTATCATATATAATTTTCACGTTGATTAGTTGTTGTAATATTAAAATGATAAATTAAATTCCTGCTAGTTAGAGTATCTCGTATTGGTTAAACACGAAAATGTTAAAAAGTTTATAAGTAATATGGGTCAACTATCTAAATAATTGGTCATAATTATTTTGACAATACTTGATTCAAGGTTAATTCTTGTTAATGAGTTCTATACTCTACTCATATTAAAAATTCTGATATAGTATTAGGGTAAGTTTAGTTCGGATTATTAATTTATCGGTTATCCGTCTAGATGTCTAGTTTTAATGACCTGGTTTGATTACCATTGCACTGGCAACTAGATGTCTAGTTTCAGTTGCACTTGAGGGGAGTGTTAGACTATCTTGTATTAGCTAAACATAAGAATGTTAAAGAATTTTTAAGTAGGAAGGTACTTAATTTCAATTATTACTTATACCATTGATAAATGCTAAAGAAAACATACCTTTGGCGTGTCCAGTTCCATAGACAATGACCTCATCGCGATCCTTCTCATGGGGATGAAGTACGTAATCGACAAAATATGCAGCGAAAGTGTTCGCAGAGACGTATGTGAACGGTATCCCGGCCGCCTCCGTGGCCCTCCTCACCTTCCTCTTGTTCGCCAACAGCGCCTCGAACGGCGGTAGTCCGCTCACTCTGTCCACTTCATTTCCATACTCCGACGGAACAAACCTCTGCACATACACTTAACCTTAATTATACGATACTAAGAATAGTTAAAGAGTCTAACAAAACATCTGGAAAGATCGTCTCGTGTCGGAGTGTCTTCATCGGAAACATCTCCGACCTACCACGATCGAATTCAGTGCATATGTTAATTACCTTAATATTACCGGCAGCTTTCATGGCAGTGATTATGTTGAGTTGGTCAAGATGCTGAGGGACAGCCACGGTGGAGATCACCACATCAACCTGCTTAAGTGCTGAGACCAGCTTGTCATGGTCGTTCAGTTCGCCGTAGAAGATGGTGACTCCTAAGGACCGTAACTCCTGGTGTTTGGAAGGATCGGCGTTCGGGCTGAGAGGACGAACGTAGGCATAAGTTGGATGGCCCAAGGAGACACTTGCCCTGACCATGTACTTCCCAAGATAACCAGTCGCTCCAAAGACCAGAATCCTGCTCTTCGTACACGCCATCCTAACAGCGTAGCTTCTCTTCTTCCTCTCCTTTTGTGTTCAACCTTTGAAAACTTGGACTTCATACACAGAGGAGATCATGTATATATATAATATTTTATTATTACGTACACTAATTTGACATAAAGTTCAAGCTAGTGGAGTCACGTTTAAAGTTAAAGCTTCCCAACAACCACACAATCCCCCGAGAAGTCCCGTTCATAGGCGAAGTACAATTATGCAAAGGTTATTTTCGATAAAATTCTATGAAAAATTTTAAGAAAAGATAAGTATTAAATAATAAAATAATAGTAATTAAAATAATAATAGTAAGACAAAGATAATAATAAAAAATAAATAAAAGTTCATAAATCCTTACTCATTAAAGCATATAAAATTAGAATCACCGCTACAATAGTATCCCATATTGGTTAAAAATAAAAATATTAAAAAGTTAATAAATTGTAACGACCAATTAATCAAATGATTAGTTCTGATCATTTTGACAATAGTTAGACTTAGGCTCAATTCTTATTAATGAACTCTACACTCTAAAGTTTATAAGTTAAGCTCAGATTTTGATTATTTGGTTAATTCAATATTTTTAAATTTTAAATTAAAAAGTTAATCGAGTTTTAGATTCGAATAATAAATCTATCTGGGATCCGACATAAATTTTAGGATCAACTAAAATCCAAGAGTCTGATTCGGACTGGGTCTAATGTCAAACCTAGATGAAATTTATTAGTATTATGTCGCATTTTTTCAATGACATTAAGTTGATTTTCTTTTTCATTTGAATTGTCTGCTTATGTTCCCACTTTTATCTTCTGAAGAAGTCGCAATTGGCGCCTCTCCGTAATTTTCATGAAACGTCATCTAGAAGTACTTGGCGGTCGGTTGGTTCTGCACTGCAGTCAAGTAAAGGCTCCACCGTGCTTTTGTGATGACAAGTCGTTGTATATACATATATATATATAATACTTTAAAAATTATATATATACAATTTGAATATCAAAAATCATTTATTGAAATATAATTGAAAGTTTATCCCATATGGAAATAATATATAGTCTTGAGGATGCATATACGTCTAATGAGTTACTCTTTCTATCGTTAATTAGTTTTATAATGAAGGCTTATTTGAACTTTTACCTGCTTAGTTTATTTGAGCCTAATATTACAAAATTTAACATAATGTTATAGCAGGTTGCTCTTGAATTAGTTGACATTACTTCGAAACAATAGATTGTATTATGTGTTAGGCCTTAAATTAGTCCACAAGTGAGGGGGCGTGTTCAAATATAAATAAGAGTTTGTTCCACATGGAAATGATATATGACTCTGGGCATGCATATAAGTCTAATAAATTACTCTTCCTATTACCGATTGATTTTTAGACAAAGCTTCATTTTGACTTGTAGGTATTTAGTTTATTTTTGGTCAATCTTACAAAATTTAACATCATTCAACACAAAATTCACCATATAACTAATAATTTGAAAATTTTTAATTTGGTCATCCAATTCTTATTTAATCTTTGAACTTTAACTTATACTAAATTAACTTCAAAATTTTAAAATATTTCTGACTTGAACTAAATTTATCCAATCTCCAAACTTTCTATATCACACATCTCTCCATTCGTAAGTAAATTCAATACAAATTAAACAGTATTAAATATTCTTGTATACTTTAATGTTTTAACATTTTGTATTACTTAAAACCAAATGCTTTAAAAAATAGACCAAAAGTTAAATTGGTAAAACAAAAAATTAAAAGTTCAAAAGGTTCAATCGGTATTTGACTATTATAAAATCAGTCAAAAATTGAAAAAAATTAAAGTATTTAAAAATGACTGAAGAATATTATCCTTAAAGGTTAATTAGATTGAACTTTAAACTATTAAATAAAACATTAATATGTTTATTTTAGTTTATAAAATTAGTTAATTTATAAAATTGTGGATTAATTAATAAATTGATTATTTTTAACAAACACTTATTAAATCAAATTGAAAAACTAAAATTAAATTAAAAAATAACTTATTCAAAAAATTTACTATTAAACAAAGTGAATGTGATTAGATTTGATAACATTAGCTTAAACATTAACCAATGCACGAAGACTGCTATACTGTGAAAACTAACCATGGTGGAATCATACGTATGTAGGTGATGACATAGGCTTTTTTCTTTCATGAGTAGAGCTTGTACAAAATAATTTTCATGAGTAGAGCTTATACATAATAATATATCTCTTTGAGTTTAAAATTAAGGAAAAGCCTATTCACTTAAACAAGTGATACAATCACATTCATACACATCACTTTTAAATTTTTTATTAAACATAATTCTTATCTTTTATCCTTAATTTAAGTTCTTGACTATATTTTATTTTCTATGATGCCATCCATAACCAAGAACATTGACCTAAAGATTTCATCTATTCCACGATCGGAATGGTTACAGGTATACGTTACACCATGATTTTGAATCAGAATAAATATTTCAAAAAACGGAATATCTATTCACTCTATTAATGACCCAATCAGATCTGGTGTATTATAAGAGATTTGCCTTTTTTATTAATTCCTACGGAGTTGATCAAAAATAATTATTGAATGAGGTATTCAACTTTAAGAATGAATCGAATAAAAATATTTATTGATTTTACCTCTTATTTTTTATGAAGATAATGAATTTTTTTATCGAAGGATCATACAAAATGAGTTTAAATTTTCTGCGGGAATGATTTGAAAGATCCAAAATAAAAAAGAGTGGTATTTGTTAGCAATAACATAACGGAGCGAGACAATCAATATAGTATATTATCAATATATTCCCTACTTTTTTAAAATTATTAATAAAATTTTATTTTATAATACATAATAACACATGTAAAAAATGATGTCATTTTAGAGTCTTAATTAGAGTTAGTGCTCAAAATATTTACAAATAATTCAAAAAAATCATATGAAATAATAGTTACTTTTTTACATGCAAGTATGCAAATATTTTTAGTGTCCTTACATTATGATAATTAATACATTCTTTATAAAATACATTATGTTTGATGGAGTAGGAATGCCTGTTGTATAAAGGACCTCCGGAAACTTTTGGTCAGAAGGCACGCGAGGATAACATTATCAAGGTATGTGACATTGTTATCTTATGAATTGAGAAAAGTTTTTCTCGCTGTGACTCCTAAACTCGTGAAATATTTCACTGATAAATCTCAACGAAGTTGCATTATAAATTTTCAGCTTATATATCAATCTAAGTGATTTATATAACAGATTCTATAAGATATCAAAGATTGACTGTAGTTTAGATTGGTAATAGGGAATTTATTTGAAGAAAATTTAAGAAAGTATAATTTATTAAATAATTATGAAACTATGATTAAATTAAAGATTTCATTAGTTGGATATTGAATCTAATAAAATTTAATTGTGACCTACATTAGTACAAGTCCACTTATGTACTCCATAATGTGAATGATACCTGGTGCAGACTTTTAGACGGCGTTAGGATTATGGTTGTTGGTTCAAAAAGTCAGCATTGCTTGTTTTAATCTATCTTTTGTCAAAGAAGACTTTGGAAAAAACAAAACCAGGTCTTTGGTGGGCATTATTTAGAAATATGGTTAGGTGAAGAAGATATTGTAGAGCAATAATAAAATATAATATAAAAATTATATGCACGTAATTTATTTTAAATTAATTTTTATTTGATTGCGATAATTAATATTTTAAAAACCGAATTGGAAGTTAAACCGGTAAGACAAGAGATTAAAGTTTAAAATATTCAATCATTATTTGACTATCATAAAATCGATTAAAGGTTAAATATAATTTTGAAATTTTAAAATAAGATTAAAGGAGAATGTCATTGATTTAAAGTTTAATTGAAAAGATAGGCCATTAAATAAAAATTAATTAATTAATTTTAGTTTATAAAAATTAATTAATTTACAAAATCGACTAATTAATTAATAAATTAATCGATTTTTAACGACAATGATTATTAAAATAAATATAATTAAAAAGTTAAAAACTAAACTAAAAATTTAACTTATTTGAGATTTTTCACAATTGAACTGTTCGAACTTATTCAATTTTTTAACCATAGTTGATAAACAATAATAAATAATAACTATTAAAGATTAAAATTGGTCGAATAGAGTCAAACTTAAATTACCTATGATTCAACCCAGATTAACTCCTTATTGTTGTAGTCTAAATTGGCCATAAGTTTAGTGCCTGTTTGGATGAGCTTATATGAGTAGAACTTTTGTTAGTAGAGCTTTTATTAGTAGAATTTTTCTAAAAAGAGCTTTTCTAAGAAGTTAGTTGACTGTTTAGCTGTTATTTAAAAAAAAGTTTTTTTGAAAGAGTTTTATACAATAGACTGTTTGACAACATAAAAATAAAAGCACTTTTAATTTTAACTATATTTTATTTTGTAATAAAAATTATTTATGCATATAAAAAGTATTTATAATATATTAAACAATATGCAAAGTACAATGTATTAATTATTATATAATTTTAAACTATATAAAACATAAATAAAAATATATTTAGCCAAATATTTTATATGGATTGTAATATAAGTAAAACTAATATTAAAAATAAATATTAAAATATATAAAAAAAGTCAAATAATATTATATAAATCTCAAAATAAATGTGGAGATGTGTTTGTGGGTATTATGGAAATTATGTGTAAAGCATGAAGGTAAAAGTGACTAAAAATAGGCTCATTAATTGATCTAAAAAATTTACCTGAAAAGGTACTTTTTTGAAAAGCTCCAAATTTAAATTTCTAAAAAAACTGTATTTTAGCTTCTGAAAAAGTCATTTCTATAAAAAAAAAGTGTTTTTAAATTTTACAGTAAAACACTCAGTTTTCTTTAAAATAGATTTTGTAGTGGAAAAAAGTATTTTTGGAGTCTTCAAAAGCTGAACCAAATAGGCTCTTAATCAAATCAAGCTCTAATCGAGATTAATAATGTTGTTTTACCAAGTTCTCCAGCTTAACCTCTAAACTTAAGCCTAAACCCAACTTAGAAGTCAATGAACTTGAATTTTAGGTTGGACCTAATTTGTTATCCAAAATTGATGAATTCAGGTTCATTTGATTGGATTTTGAGATATCAAACATCCTCATCAAACCGATATCATATACATTAATTGGTTAAAACGATATCGTTTTAATCTTAAGCTATGATTTGATTCGATTCTTTGTCAAACATAACATCAATAAGATCTCTCATTTGCAAGAAAAGGAAAAAAAAAAAAACATCGAATTGTCAAACATCTGAAAATTTCAAAGCCTTCATTTTCTCATGACTGATACAGCCATTTGTCTTATCAAGAAATCAATCCTGTGCCTCCCACTTGAGCTTTCCACTTGCCGTTTGCGTTAACGGAGACTAGATAAAGAATAAGCAAAAGTTGAAAAATTCTAACGTCTGTACTCCGTCTACTTTGAAAGTTCGTCAAACTCTATTCCGTTTGAAAAGTCACATCTAATGTCTTGCACGTTTTCATCGTGATTATTATAAATTTATATTCTTAATATATATAAAAGTTTAATTATACGGTAAAATTTGTTTAGTATATTATTAATTTTAACTTTTAAAAATTACTAATAAGGAGGCTATTTTTGATAGAGTCAAATAAAAACTGTATAAAAGTTAGAATAAAATAATAATAAATTTTTTTAAATAAAAGATACATAAAATGCTTGCAAATAAAATATAAAAAGGTATTACGATAAATACATAACAAGGTAAATAATAAAAATAATAAAATGAGTAAATAAATATACTGATGTTATAAAACTACAATTATAAAAAATTATTGATAATTTTTAAAAGGTCAGAAATTACAATGATAATAAGCGAACACATAAGAAGGAGCAATGGATTAATTTAACCTTTATTAAAAATAATTAACATTTATAATAACCCACTTTTCAAAAGAGGGCAACTTCATTTCATAGTGTCTGGAGTTAAATGAGTAAGGAGAAGTAATTTGGTTGAGAGTATTATAATAGAATGAGATGAAATGTAACATAATTTTATTGTTTGAAAGAAGATTTTATATAAAATGGAATAGAATGAGATGAAAATAGAGAGTTTGATGTTACGTTCTATTCCATCTTAAATAGCGAAAATAAAAAAATCTCTAATTCAAGAGTTTTAGAATGAAACATAAATTAATAAATATAAACTACCTAATATACCATCAATAATTTTTTATAATACTAATTATTTCTTACCTTATCCTAATAATAGCCAATACAACACAATAATTTTTTTTATAATTAACAATAAATTTTATATAATTAATAATAAAATAATAAAATTTTATTAATAAAAAAGAAAAATATATAAAAAAACTTATTCTTTAATTGTTTGTCACAACATCGTGATATATTTTTGACAAGTCACAAATATATTTATATATAAATAAAAATATAAATAAATTATTTTTAAATATAAATAAAATAGAATAATATTAAATATAATAAATTTTATTAAATAATTAATAATAATATTTTTATATAATTAATAATAAATTGTATATAATGAATAATAAAATAATAAAATTTTATTAATAAAAATAGAAAATATAACAAAAATTAATGTTCAAGTAACAACAGTGACTTGAATTGTTTGTCGTCACATGTTTTTCGTAAATCACACGTTCTTGTTGTTTTAAAATCAAAACATTCGAGTGTTTTTGTATTTTCAGTTTTAGGTTATACGGGAATGTTATATAAAGATGTAATTGTCATTTATTATACATTCCATTCCATTTTATTCATCTTCTAAGCAATATTTCATTACATTATATTATTAACCCTTTCATCCTCTCAAACAACTTTTCACTGTATTACATTTCATTATATTACAAATCATTCAATTTCATTCCATTAATTAGTATCTAACCAAACAGGCCTAAGTCTCTCTTTAAGGGCACTCCACCTGTGAATAGGATAAGCGTTTCACTATTTTCAAGACAAAGAAAGTAGCAAGTCATGGGTGTCACTTTATTTTCCTAGAAGATATGTCAAAGATCTGTTTTCTTAGACTTGTCGTGTAATCTGTTTCGTTATCTTCCATCTTAAAAAAAGTAGCAAGTCACGGCTAGCGTTGGCAACCGTTGAAGTCGAGTTTCGGCTCGCCGAAGCATAGGCTCAACCCAAAATTTTACGTTTAAACCAACGTTATTTCAGTCTTAACTTTATTATTATTATTTTTTAAATAAAAAAACGAACTTTATTAAACTAAATCAAGAAGACAAGCCGGAAAAGAATCCCAAAACATTAAACAAGGAAAAGAAATGGAAAAACGAGCCAAACTATGAGCTAGCTTGTTGTCGACACGACTAACCCACACAACCTTAATGTCAGCGCGTTGTAACAATAGAACCTAACATTCATGAATTATAGAACCATATTCGGACCAATCGGGATCCGAATTACGTAAAGAAAGGACGACTCCTTGCGCATCCGAGAAGACTGTACCATTACCCTCACATCTAACAACCACCTGTTCGAGCGTTGTTCTCAAAGCCATTGCTTCGGCAACCCTTGGCGAGTAGAACCCCGGCATGGAAGTGGTGAAGGCGTGCATGAAGGAACCATCAGCAGTATACGTGATCGAGCCGGTGCCCATGTTACGAGAAGCTTCGAAAATTGCAGCGTCGGTGAAGCAACGCCAGCGATCATCAGCAAGGTTAGTAGGACCATGGGCTGTAGCAACAGATGGAGAGAACGGGGACCGTCGACGAATCTGTGCCGATTGCCAATCATGCAGATGGTCTAAAGCTTGTTGCATGATAAGGGCAGAAGGGATACTACGGTTGTGCCAAAGAACCTCGTTTCGTGCCCACCATAAACGCCAACAAAGCATAGCAAACTCCTCAATCAACACTCTATTGCCTGTCTGCCTCAAGGAATTAAAACAAGCCACAAATTGAAGCGAGATCGCAACGCCGCCCTTCCCCCAAAGGTGCCAAACCGATTGAGGCACACCACAACTGAGCAAAGCATGTGTCACGTCCTCGTCAAAAGAACCACAACCACATGTTGTACTAACGTTAATGCCTCGTTGTTGCAAGCGACATTTAGATGGCAAAAGATCACGGAGAGCACGCCATAAAAATTCGCGAACTTTAGGGGGAACTTGTAGTCGCCATAACTCCTTCCAATTAACGGAGTGAACGGTCTCTGATGGACGATTTAAGTGGGAAGCTACATAATAACCAGACTTAACTGTATACATCCCATGCTTGTCGAAATGCCATATAAGCCGATCGCAAGTAGAAGGTGACAGCGGAATCGATAAAATAACCATGGCATCGTCATTGTTGAACAAATGATGGACTTTATCAACGTCCCAATGAGTACCAGTGAATGAAAATAAATCAGACACGCGTAGCTCGGAGAGAATGGAACGAGAAGCATCACACACATGGTAACTATAGTCCCATGGCAGCCAAGAATGTTGCCACACCTTAACATCATTGACACTGCCAACACGCCATCTTAGACCAGCCTTGAGGATTGAAGTTGCTTGGTGAATTCCGCGCCATGTAAAGCTCGGGTTATGACCCAAATTTGCCGAGAGAAAATCTGATCGAGGGAAATAACGGGCACGGAACAAGCGATATACCAAAGAATTGGAAGGGTACACAAGTCGCCACCCTTGCTTAGCGAGCATCGCTAAATTAAAACATCTTAAATTTCGAAATCCCAAGCCACCGTCGACTTTTTTCTCACACATACGATCCCATCGTAACCAATGGATTTTATGAGATCCATCATCTTTCGTACCCCACCAAAACGAGTTCATCATCCGTTGAAGCTCATCACACACAGAAACCGGAAGAAGAAACACACTCATACAGTAAGCGGGGATGGCTTGCGCAACGACTTTTAGTAAAATTTCCTTACCAGCGCGAGAATGGAATTTATTCTGCCAACCCTGAATACGTGTCCACAATTTATCTCGAAGGAAAGAAAAGATGGCCTTTTTGTTACTCCCAACCATAGACGGTAAACCCAAATAGCGGCTGTGATCAAGTGGGGTAAACACCTCCAGTATATTAGAAAGAAACACTTTTTGCACCTCGAATACATTAGAACTATAGAAAATTCCAGATTTGCGCAAATTAACGGCTTGGCCAGAAGCGTGCTCATATAAACTAAGAATGTTGCGAATTGCATGGCACTGGTTCTCAGTAGCTTTGAAGAACAAGAAAGAATCGTCGGCGAAAAGTAAATGAGATATAGAAGGACTACCACGGCAAATGGAGATACCTGTAATGGCACGGCGACGCTCGGCATCCAATAGTAAGGCAGTTAGTCCCTCAGCACACAACACGTATAAGTATTGGGACAACGGATCACCCTGTCGGAGACCACGAGTCGGAACGAAAGGACCAATCTCATCACCATTAACGGATACAGAATACGACGCCCCGCGTACGCACATCATGATCATAGATATCCATCTACCATCGAAACCCAACGCCAACATGACACTCTCAAGATAACCCCAATCGATACGATCGTAAGCCTTACTAATGTCGATTTTCAAAGCAACATCTCCACCTGCTCGTCCTGTACGGTTTTTCATATAATGCAACAATTCAAAAGCAACCAAAATGTTATCTGTAATTAAATGCCCTTTAATAAAAGCTGATTGATGTTCAGACACAACTCTCGTCAAAATTCTTTTCAACCGATTAGCAAGCACCTTGGCCACGATTTTATATAAGACGTTGCAAAGGGAAATGGGGCGCAAGTCTTTGACAGTGGCTGGATTGTCGACCTTAGGGATAAGAACAATAATTGTATCTGTAAGAGTATCCGAGAAGTGGCCTGAGGACAGCCAAAAATTACCTGCAGCCGTTATATCTGAACCAATGAGATGCCAGAATTTCTGAAAAAAAAGCGGGGTTAAGTCCATCCGGACCCGGAGCTTTGTCTGGGTGCATGGAAAAAACAGCCTGCTGATATTCCTCAAGAGTGAACGGAGCCAAGAGAGCATCATTGTCGGCTGCAGAGACTCGAGGTTCAATAAGACTAGTTACAACGGTGTAATCAACCACATCGACTGCATATAACACTTCGAAATAGTCACGGATAACCCCTTGTAAACCGACCTTGTCCCGAACTAAAATGCCATTGTTGTCTTCAAGTTCGTAAATTGTGTTGCGTCGTTTGCGAACAGTGGCCGATAAATGAAAGAACTTGGAGTTGATATCACCTTCCTGCAACCAAAACTCTTTTGCACGTTGTTTCCATTTGATACGCTCCAAGTCTAACAACTGATTCAACTTTGCTTGCAACACATTATACTCGATACTATCCTCATTACGCATCGCTTCCATTCGACGTTTAAGCTTTGTTTTTTCTGATGGAATCAACAGTATCCACAGCAGAAGCAATTCAAGATCAGAAATACATATACAAGCAAACCAAATTATAAGAATCGATACAAGACAAACCTGTTGAAGAAACTTCTTT
>JAOSBK010000205.1:2061152-2078171 GCA_027568895.1 Erythroxylum shatona | reverse complement strand
TCCAATTGAATACAATTAAATAATTGTTCAATGAAAATAACCATTACATTTGCATGGTTAATAGTATATATCTATCATTTTCAACCTTAAGTGCTCGATCAAGCCCTCTCCCCCACTGTTCTAAATCGGCACATAATTGTTGCTTTTTGGCCATGACATCACCGTGAGCATTACTCCAAGCATTTTCCACGATTGCAAAGAGTTCAGGCAATTTAAGCCACTTATTTTCGAAGCGAAACTTTCTCCTATGCCACTGAATAATAGCTGCGTCGGTACTCAACACGAGAGGTGCATGATCGGAAACAGAGGCAACGGCAGCCGTCACAATCGCGCGAGCAAAGTGTGCAGACCATGCAGTGTTTGCGACCGCACGATCGAGTTTTTCACGAACCCATGCAGTAGTACCTCTACTTTTCTCCCAAGTGAAGGAGTAACCAAGCCATTCAACTTCTTGGAGATCGCAGTCCTGCAGTGTGCTACGAAAACCATCGAATAAATAATTCGGGTGACTTGCGCCCCCTAATTTCTCCGTAGAACATGCGAGATCATTAAAGTCCCCGATAACCAACCACGGAACATTTAATCCACGGTTCAAAGACCTAAGTAACTCCCAGGAAGCTCGTCGACGGAACCGTTCCGGATAACCATAGAAACAAGTTAAGAACCACTCAAACCCGTCATCCATGCTTACTTTGATGTCAACGAAATTTTGTGAACTATTAACAACTTTCACAGCGTGCTGATCTCTATAGAAAACACCCAAACCTCCGCTGCGACCCTCTCGACTAACACCGAAACCCTTGGCAAAGTGTAAACTAGAGCGCAATTCTTCTATACGAACCCCATCAACTAAAGTCTCCATCAAAAACACAATGTCCGGCTTGTGTTGACGAATAAGATCGTCAAGAGCTTGAACTGTCGAAGAGTTGCCGAGACCATGACAGTTCCAACTTAATATTTTCATGACGACTGGTCGGGTCGCACGCCGGCGCCCGCCAATGTAGAAGGTGGACAAGAATGAAACTTGCCATAAGCAACCATTGAATCAGTATTCCCTGAAACGTTGGAAGCATTAGTAGCGAAAGTCCGTGGTCGTTTATTACCATCACCACTAGACAAGGGAACATCTTCACGGTCGTTGGTGTCCATATCAGAACCAGTAGCAGTGGACACGCAATGTATAGAAGAAACAAGGATGTGACCCTTTTAAATTTATAGTAAATCGTAATATTATTTTAAGAGATGAGGTTCAAATCATCAACCCTTTTGGGCCTCTAAGTCCCAGTTGGACCCAAATTTACTCAAACTAAACCGAATTGGATCGAACTCAAATTGTCAATCTCTAAACATAATTGCAACCTATAGCATAAAACTTGATTGCATAATAAAGTTGATGTTTTGATCCAATCCGGATTTGAAATTCTGATCGGACTCAGAGATCGAATTCCAGTTTTTTGAAAAATAATTTGAGCGAGACCTGGGCATCGGAGCCCCGGAAGACTCAGGTCTCGCTCAAATGAAAATGGACAAAAGTTTCAGATCCAAGATTTGGATATCTTGTTAAAGGACATCAATTTATTCCACATCCTGGTAGACAACAACCTCCTCCATCAGAGTAATTTGATTTAGAGAAAACAACAAGCAAATATGAAAAGGGGTTTCAGGAATTCCCCTACTTGAATTGTGAAGGATGAACCTTGTTAGAAGAAAGTCCTTTCCAGGCAGATTTCATGGAAGCAGTAGCAGAACTAAGAGCAGCCTCCATATACCTCTTCGAAGCGATAGTCGCTGCTTTCTCCATCAGTTTGCCCATGTTTCTTGCACCCTCAGCCGTATGCTCCAAACTATGGAGTTCTGCCTTTTCCAACCGCTCCATCTCCTGTTCAAAACGCCTGAATTCATCCATCGCATCTTCCATTACAGAATCAAGATAGTCCTCGGCTTCTTGCGCGGCGAATTCTGCTTCTTTCACCTCCTTTTCATGCTCGAGCTCCATCGCTGCCCATGATCTGTAGGCTTCGATCTCGAAGAATTTCATCAGGTCTTCGATGGTGGAAGGGTCGAAGCTCTTGTCTTGCAGAGCTTGGTCTGAGAGAACGGTGAACTGAGAGATGAGAGCTTCCATGAGGAGACGAATGCGAGAAGCGGATTCGCGGAAACAGACAGGTGGCGTAGAATGTACACCGGAGGATCGACAAGAGTAAGTGGGTGGGTGGAGAATCTTTCTTACGAAAGGGACTGAGACTGCAACCTCAATGCCTTTCTTCCCTTATCTTCTTCTCCGAGGCCTGACGATAAAGACCCGATCGGGCCGGGTTAAACAATAAAGCCCCGATTGGGCCGGTTAAGCCCTTTTTGATTTAAACTCATTTTATTGAATAAAACTCATTTTATTAATAATTAAATAATAAAAATAACATTATTTTATTTTAAATTTTAATTAAAAAAGATATCATTTTAATTAAGAAACAGTTTCGGGTCGAGCCCGACCCGATTGTCAACCATAGTATTTTTTTTTTGTATAAATGAAAATATGAAAAGTTACATAATAAGGCAAGGAAACTCGATCCCCGATATGTCCTCCATGAGAAGAAGATAGCACCCAATGGGTGTATTAACAAAATAAGTGACATCGACATTAAAGTTACTAGTATAGTTCATCAGTCAGTTCGCACATCTGTTACTCTTTTGATAATATATTTTTTTATTAGAAGAGAAGAAAACCAGATTATATAACAAGTTTAGGAAACAGATTCTCGATATGTCCTGTAAAAGGATTACTTGATACTCAATGAGTGTATCGACAAAATAAGTAGTTCCTAAAGCAAAATTCTCAACATAAGATACTAACTAGTTCGCACTTCTGTAACTTTCTCGGTAATATTTAATCATGCTGTGAAAAGAAAAAGAAAAAGAAAATAAGTTGAGACACAACGGAAAATGAAGCTGAGCCCAATCCAAACCAACCCATTTGTAGTTACAGAGAGGGAGGAAATCCCCCAAAGCCCCAACCAAAGCAGAGGGAAATCCCCAACCAAAGCCGAAATTGGGATCTTTGCGTTCAATAATCGGATCTATTGAGCATAATCAATTTCCATTTCGGTAGCGAAAGATGCGGATGGTAATAGAATTAGTTTCTGCATTGCTGTGGATTGGATGCTATTTGGTGATTCGTTGCGATGGCGTTTGGTTGAATCTGCCCGCCACTGGCACCAAGTGCGTCTCCGAGGAGCTTCACAACAACGTTGTAGTGTTAGCTGACTATGTTGTAGTTTCCGAAGACCACTCACACATCCCCACCATTTCTGTCAAGGTTCTTCTTCATCCACTTCTCTTCTGAATTTATTATATGTGTGAATCTATATTGAATTTCTGTTGAACAAAGGAAAGGAAAGGAAAGGAATTTGGGATTTTGTAGATGTAAAATCTCTCGGGGCAAGTAAATTGGAATTTGTGTGTATTAATGGGTTGGCGTTGCTTTATCAAATTAAGGTGGCAGGAAGGAATGAGAGCTTAGATTGTGTAACAAACTATATGTGTTGTGTCTTGTTAATAGCTAGCAAGTAAACTATATCTGAGAACGCTTTACAGTAATTCACATGCCCATGGTTCTAATGCTGTTTCTTTTTTTTTATGGTTACCCATTAATGTTGAAGAGATTGATAAATAGAACGTGTAGACCGAGCTTCTCTAGAAATTATTGTTGTGACATGAATTTTGAAGCAGCTCATCATTCTTATGAATTAGATTATAGTAGTGATATTTAAATGATAATTAAATGCATGGGAAGATGATGAACTTGTGGTCCAATGGTCAAGAACTTGTCTAATGTAACCAGTTGTAATCGGTCTGTTTGTATATCCCAGAAAACCTAGCTACCACTTTCGCTGGCAGCAGACAATTCTTATCCAGAATTTGGTATTCATGGTGATGAAGAGATTGATAAAGTTTAGTCCATAGTAAACTTTGTTCATAAAAAAAACTGAAAAAAAAAGAAGAAATAAATTTCGCCCCTTGCCTTGAAGATGTGCATCGGGTAGTTGATCGTCCAAGTTACATTTGCCTACAAACTTGCGTGTACCTGGCCTAGAGAAGTTAAATAATTGTGAAACTCGGAAACTTGGAAAGAAGATTTTGCTGCAAGTTTCTCATTCCAAAACTGGTGGTTTTCTGATTGTTTGTTGAATCTATTCTTATTCGAGTAAATTAAAAGTTAATTTTTTACAGAACTAAATATGAGACTATTCTGTCTTATGGTTCTTGATGTATCTTAAGTAATCCAAGAATGCTCCATTAAAGTTATTTTTGCTCGCTGATGGTCTGCATTTATTTCCTGGATTTTTTTTCCCTACGATGCTTACCTAGGAGGGGCTGGAATTATTATAATTTCCAAATTGCAAGGGGCTTTATAAAAGAAATTTGTCATCATAACACAAAATTTGCATAAAATGGCTTTAACTTTTTGATTGGCCATAGTTTCTCTTTTGTACTTGCATCACTATGCATGGCAAGTTTTTATATGCTTACAAGCAATACAAAGTTTTTTTGGTTTGGGTTCCTTCTCAGGTGACATCACCATTTGGTAACAATCTTCATCACAAGGAGGCTGTGTCGCATGGTCAATTTGCTTTCACAACTCATGAGGCTGGCAACTACCTGGCATGTTTATGGGTGGATGGTAATAACCAAGGAGGAGGTGATGTTAGTGTCAACCTTGATTGGAAGACTGGAATTGCAGCTAAGGATTGGGACTCGGTTGCCAGAAAAGAGAAGATTGAGGTAAGCATACTCAGTACTGTATCTTCCCCTAACCAGGACATTCCAAATTATCATTTGTTTATAAGTTACTTTCTAAGTCAAACATTCCAAATTATCATTTGTTTACCAAAATAATTCCGTTTGCAACCTACAAAGAGTTTGGCACTTTTGGTTGGGACTAACATTGAGAATGAGACTTAGTAGAACGAAGTCATGTCTGGAGGAGAACCCTTAACCTTGAGAAATGTTTAACTGTTACCTAGTGATGGCCAATTTATAATGTTTTTCCTTTACTATTTTTAGAACCATTTTGAGAGAGTAGGAGGTTGAGTGAATGACCTCAAACCTCTACATCATTCTTTGCCTAATCTCGGAAGTTTGTGCAGTTAAACAACAGGGCAAAACTTTGCAGTGAAATTTTTTTTTTGGGGTACATAATAGGTGTAGTCTAGGGGGAGACTGGAATTTAACACAAGCTTATGACTCTTATAAAAGCGGGAGAACCTTCATCGTGTAGACAACTCCTGTATTATGAACTTGCAAGTGCTTATTGTGCTTTCGATCGTATGCCCATATCTATGCCTGGGGCACTTTTGCAGGGCGTGGAGCTTGAGCTGAGGAAGCTTGAAGGAGCAGTGGAGTCCATCCATGAGAATCTACTTTATCTTAAGACCAGGTAAATGTTTCCAGGGATTACTTTGGGTGAATTAGCAGGATGACTTGCTTAAAATTTGATTATTTTCTTATTCCAGATTTGACTTTATTAGTTTGCCTTTATTTGATGAAGGCTTTAGGGTATCTTTTCTATTACTGGGTCTAAGCCGCACTCTTAAATTGAAGTAGCTGTTGTTAGGATTAAACAAATCTCTGAATGTAAAATTATCAAATTCCTAATCCCTTACTCTTATCATCACTGCATAATTTTGGAATCTGTAGCATTATTAGCATTATTCTTTCATGGTGACAGAGAAGCTGAGATGAGGACTGTGAGTGAAACAACAAATTCAAGAGTAGCATGGTTTAGCATCATGTCATTGGCCATCTGCATTCTGGTCTCAGGACTAAATTTGTGGCACTTGAAAGCGTATTTCCAGAAGAGGAAGCTCATTTAGATCTTTGTTAAATCCTGTTATGCTTCGTTGTGAAGCTCGGAAGTTGAAACCCTTTTTCTTAAAATCTTTTTATTTGTTGCAGACACAATTTTGATAATATGAGTATAGTAAGTATTTCACAATTTTTTTTGGTCCCGTAAATATGTGTGTGTGTGTGTGTGTGTGTGTGTGTGTGTGTGGCTGGTGTTTGTATGTGTGTCATCTTTTTCTGAAAGATGATTATACATTTAAAAAAATGATAATTGTTATAATTTTTAATACGGGTAAAAATTAGAAATTAATTTTAGATTAACAAGTCATTTGAATAAATGATTTTTATTATTATTAATACTCCCCTTTTAAGTGTTCTAATATTAATTTTTAAGATAGAGTAGAGTATAAAGCCTCTTAATTACCACGTATAAATTCAGATACTCTAAAAATAATTAAAAGGGCAGATGTTAAGACTTTCAGTTTATATAACTCGAGATTCTTTCATTTTCATCAAATTTTAGGAAAGAAGCCCCTTTTTGGCATAAGATCATGGGGGGAACAAATTGAAACTTTAGAAAAAAACAACCTCATGACTTCTTCGTCTTCGTGCCGTAACTCTTTCCATGAAAATTCACAAAAAGAGCCAAAAGAGAAGCATTGAAAATGGCATTGAAGCACCAACCCCATATGCCTGAGCATCCATCTCCTGTGAAATGATAGTAGAGCATCGTAACAGAAATGGCGAAGCTGAACACAAACTGCACAATCTGACAATCAGTAACCAATTTCTTCCACTTGGGTCTCATCCCCATTGTACAGAGTAGATAGTAGTAGTACATCAACACGTGCACCACTGTATTGGTCACCAGAGCCACCGGAAACAATGACTGCGAGGTTTGCAACCACAAGTAGCACATAATCACCACCGTGGCGTGGTGGTAGACGTGGAGGAACGTCAGTCTTTGGATGGAGTTGCTCAAAATGATCAAAAGGGTATCCACAAACTCAAGAATCTTGGAGAGATAAAATACGTAAGCCCAGAAAAAGAGAGGGCCGGAGGGTTTTGTTTGTGGGGGGAAGCAGATGATGTGCAGGAGGTTAGGAGCTTCAACAGAAACAGACAGCACACAGCCAAGGGCCATGATGAAGGAGAGCAGACATAAGATGAGGCTATGGAGGGCAGTGATTAGCTTGACGATGTTAGGTCCAAGGGAAGGTCGGCGGCTGTAGAGAAGGAAAGTGAGGGAAAGGTAAGTGAAGAGTGTGACGGAGAGGAATTTAGGAGTTGAGCCAATGGTGTGGCCTGGAGTCCATGTGAAGTGGAGGATTCTAGGGTGGTTTACTAGCCAATAAAGAAGTGTTGAAAGCATGACGAGACCACAACGCGCCGCCGCAAGCGGTGAGCGGTGGAAAGAGTAATTGGAGATGGTCGCAGACAGAGCTGAGGCAGCAGAAGCGGTGTTAAGGAACCATGTTCTTATCTTCTGCTGTCAGTGACAGTGAGGGTAGGATAAATGGGCCCTTCTTTGTCGGCCTCAGATCTGCTGTTATACCGAACAAACATAACCATCCAACTTATTGCAAAGGATAGCTGAGCATGGATGGTTAGGATTTTCTCAGGCATAATGGGAACAATAGATCTACTTTCTTCTTGATTTAGTGCATCTTTTGAAAAGTTTACATTAGAGCTTTTATCGATAAAGTTTTTCTAGGAAGAACTTGTTAAGATGCCTGATTGTTATTTAAAAAAAAATTTTAAAGAGTTTTATATAATAGATTATTTAACAACATAAAAATAAAAAAACACTTTCAATTTTAACCATATTTTATTTTTTAATAAAAATTATTTATACACATAAATATTATTTAAAATATATTAAACAATATGCAAATCATAATATATTAATTATTATATAATTTTAAATTGTATGAAACATAAATAAAAATATATCTAATCAAATCTTTTATATAGATTATAATATAAGTAAAACTAATATCAAAATAAATATTAGAACATATAAAAAAAGTCAAATAATATTATATAAATCTCAAAATAATTGTGAAGATGTATTTGTGGGTATTATGGAAATTATGTGTAAAAATATAAGGATAAAGGGAACTAAAAAATAAGCTCATTAATTGATCTGAAAAATCTACTGAAAAAAATGCTTTTTTGAAAAGTTCCAAATTTGAGCTTCTTAAAAAGATGTATTGTTGCTTCCAAAAAAGTTATTTCTATGAAAAAGTGCTTTTGATTTTATAACCAAATTATCATTTTTTTTAAAACAGCTTTTGCGATGGAAAAAAAGTGCTTATTTACTCTCCAAAAATTGAATCAAACAGACACTTAATAATTAATCTTTTAAATTTTGTATAAATTAGTTTAAATTATTAGTTTTGCTAATGTGATTAATAAATAAATATTCAAATAGTATTCGGTAGATATGTCACATAATTTTTTTTTAATTTGATTTATATAATTTTAAAAAATTCACTAAAATAATATTTTTTAAAAAGTGGTACTAAATTAAAAAATTATAAAATTTAAACATTATTTAATTTATTGTATATTTATTTTTTGACACATTATATGTGAGTCTATCAGAAACAATATCTCTATTAAATAAGGATAATACTGTATACTATTGGCCTTTCTTAAACCTTGCGACTCAGCGTCACTTTAACTAAATATTAATGATGATAATTATTTGCAAATAATCTAAAACAATAATTAATGACAACCCTAATTACATGAAAAAAAAAGGATACGAGGTTTCATTTAAACTTTTTTTAAAAAAATCAAATAATTAGTTAAAACTATACTTTTTAAATATTAAATTCAATTTAAATTCAATTACATGCCTAAGTTTTAGACTGAGTTTAAAATTAAAATTAAAATTTCCTTTTTTAACAAAATAGTCTTCAATAAATAATTATTTTTTAACTTGCTAAAACTACATCTGAAGTTTGGACCAAATATTTTGGAGCAATCTTGCTCTATGTTGACCCAAAGCTCAAATTTTGATTCAAAACTCAAAGCCCAAATATCGAGTTGTTCGAACTCAACCCGATCCATTACTAAACCTAACCCTTCAAACAATGCATAGCGAAAACTGAGCTTTCTCTGTCCCCAATTTGTAAACTGCAATGTGAATTGAGAGGTGAAATCAAAGCATCAATGAACAGCAAGTTAAATATGTGACAAATACAGGTGTTTACATTGGGTTATTACATTCAAGCATCACTTAAAAGAGGGAAAGCAACCAAAGTTTCCCCTTTGCTCCACCACAATTCTTTCTCCAGCCAATCCATCACTAAAAAGCCATGCGAAACAAGAAGATACAAATGAGTAAGTAAATACATCTGGATTTCAAGTCATGCTTTTTTATATCCTTCAAAGTTATCCCCTCCTAAATCTAGGTACCTACTAAAGTACTGTTTCCAACTTATCTTTGTTCTCCGTTGCTCTCTCTCCGTCTTCGTCTCCTACCTGAACGTCCTAAAAGCACTCTCCCATGGCGACGAAGACGGTTGGCAAGTGAAATGCCACCAGCACTGTTACCATTCTCATCGTCTCTGTCTCTGTCACTGTCATTGTCTTCAGAGGAGTCAAAACCAACAGTAGCATGATTGTCACCATCTGATGTTCGATGGTTAGTCATATCAGGCTGCCTCACCCGTCTGTCGAGGTCATCCCCTGATGGGCCAAATGCATGCAACAGCAGAAAAACATTTACTAGATTCCTATCAAACCCAACCTCCAAGTTTCCATTCCTTTCTGCCGAATCGGTATCAAAATGTGCTTCTTCATCTGAATCAAAGGCATAATGATTACCCTCTATTACGTAATCTCCAAAGACCATCGCCCCCGGCATTGTTGACCTTATTGTGCTTATCACATCATCACGTTCACGCTCCCGCTCAAGTCTTCGCCATTTCTGTTCAAGAATTGGATCAACCTCCCGTGGGCGTGCTGATGGGTGTTCAGTCTTCATGTGTTTCCTTAGCTCCTTATAGGTTCCAACAAAAGAGCAGTCATCCTGCATGCAGTTTCTTTTTTTGTCATTAAGATACTCCCTTGCAGGCTCCACCACAGTCCATCCTTTTACTTGGCCCCTACAAAGAGGGCAAGCAAGTTCTGTGGCTTCACAGCTCTCAACAGGCCAAGCTGAATCTGATATCCAAATTGGATTGTTGGAGGTACCATTGGATGAGATTGCTTTGGTGTAAGCTTTCTTGTACTGGTCAAGGCAGTTGGAATAACGAAAGCTAGTTCCGCACATGTAGGGACGACAACCTTTGTCATGTGAAGAACAGAGCAAAAGGACAGCATTGTGTGGATACTCCATACACACAGAGCAAGTTACATCTTCCCAGTCTTTCTTATCCAAAGCTTTGGAACATTTTTTTGGACACAAACCCTCAGAAATATGCTTATTGCATGAAGGCAACGGGTATGGTGCCAGCCTGCATTGACGGTAAGCAATCCTACGTCGTCCCCTGCCACCCTTTGCCATTTAGAGTTAAACCTGGAAAAAATTACTAAAAATTTTAACTCAATGTATTACCAGAGGACCTTTAAAGTATTTAAAATCACATTTATAATTGCAAGAGACAGAATTCGTTTCCAAATTGTCTTCTCTGCATATCAAAGTTATGCAACACAACAATCATAATGTTCCACTATATAGTAAGTGCCAGGACAACCTCAAACATCAATATTGCTTATCTTACTATCACTCCAAATAGAATCAAAGGAATCAGCTCTCAAATTACCAGGCCTATAAGTCGAAATGGATGCCTACATCCAGCAATTGATTTGAAATATAAAACTTCACATATAATTGTTCATGAAACAGAGAAGTCGATCAAAGAACATGTGCAAATAGATGCACCAGCTAGACTTCCATCACAAAAGAACATGATAGGCAAGACCAACGAAACAAAGGCAGTTTGAATGTCATAGCCCAAGCCCAAACCAGTCCAACAAAGCCATTCAATCTTTAATCATATGGCTCGAAAAAAGTCAATTTGGAGTTACATGATTGTCATCAGCTTAAGTCTTATAAACCACTCCCTCCGCTCAAAATTTCTCAATCTAGGACTCAACACCCCCTCCCCCCGCCCCCCCTCCGGACTTGCTCATTAAAATCCAATGTCAATGAGTCCAAATATGAAGGTTCCAGTCACAATCAAAAATCTCCCCATTAGAAAAGCCAACACAGGATTTTATGTTCCAACTTCACGGAAATCATAAGGCATTAGCATTATCAAATTAAAATAAACTATATCACAAGTTCTGAGCTTATGAAGTGCTCTTCACTTAGCAGAAGGTCAAAAGAAGGTAATAATTGTCCAATAAGGAGAGTTTACAGAACCATATAAGAACTTCAAGCTCCTTTTCCAAAAGGAAAGAGGATGCTGAAAAATGATTGAATTTTAAAATCAGAAACAAACAAGTAATCTGTTAAATGAAGATCATAGGAAATCCTAGTATCACTATCTTAGAATAGGAAAAAGGAAAAAAAATTAATAGTCTGCAAAGATTTAATTGGTAGTCGATTTGCAAATTTGGCGACCAATTCATTCTTCTTCTGGATTTAAAATGGATCTTTCATATTCTTTTTGGGCAAGAGAATATATTTGATTTCAGTGAAATATTAGTACGAATTCAAATTAGCCATGCGGCAAATCTCAGAAAGTAATGACAACAAATCAGATGTTGCATCAATAGTGGGAGAACCTCAGTTATATTAGCATATAAATTTGAAATTTTAAATTTGAGCAGTACAAATGAACTCCATTGTATAAAACCAGGAACAGATTCACAAAAGATAAAGCAATCCGAAATATAAAGATGAGCCCAGAACATTAAAACAAATGCAATGTTCACAATGTGACAGCAGAGAAGTGCCTAAAATGAAAGCCAAAAAGAGGGAAGATATTGCAAATACTAGAGCTTCCAAAGTCCGTAGATCTGTATTTCCTACAGCCACACATCCATATGATGCAAAACAATGGACATGGGCACTTCCATAAAATCCTAAAATATGACAAAACACTACTAAAAGCTTAAACTTACCAGTGTTGGACATGGGTATGCATCCAATACCCGTATCCGAGTCTGAGCAACATAGAATGCAACCTACTAGGCAGTATAGAAGCAACCAAATGGATCTATACACAAACGGAACCCATCCAGTAAGAACTAGATCAGCTAAAGATGAACTAGTAAACTAAAAAATAACGTGACAGGAAAATGAAGCTGCCAATCTAATTAATGCTTGCTTATAAACACTCTGCTTTAGAAAGTTCAGAAAGTTGAAACTGTGAAACCCCAAAATAATTACATAGTGAGAAGACATTCAGAGAACAAGGACGGACAGTGACAAGCCAACAGATGGAGTAACCTTTTAAACATAGTTCAAAAGTCCTTCCTCTCTCCCTTTAACTCAAAATAATGCTCACAAAGCTATCACAGAGGAATTGACAACCACCTTTTCCATTTCACATCTCGAATTGATCTTAAACATCTTGATTTCCCTCATTATCAAAAGTAGTGTCATTTTTCTCAATTGCCGTAGATGGAGACAAAAAGATCCCTCTTTTAACTATTAGAAGTTTTTAATAGATCCTCATTATGAGCCTTCTCAATTTACTTTTCACCAACTACATCTGTAACAGCTACAGATATCTGATAGTAAACAGATATCTGACATCAACTTCCAGCATCATGGATGATTTTTAGATAACATCAAATTGTTTAAGGCTGCAAAACTTCACACTGTTTACAGCTTAGTGAAACCCAACATATAATTAGCAAGCCATATATGCATAGGCCATTCATTGATTGTTGACTTCAATTCAGAGGTTATACAATCTGAAGATCGAATCAGAACAAGTATGAAAATAAAATTGAAAGACCAAACACCAAAAAGGTCACGGCTTGATAACATAGAAAAGAGCATACTAATTTAGGAACAAAACACATGAAAATCAGTAAACAATTTTGTGCGATCCAAAATAGAACAGGAAACAAAGCGAAAGGCAGTCGATGTACTTACCCGCTTCAAAACCTGCGAAATTCAAGCAAAAATCTAGATGGAAAGAAGAGAATTAGTTGAGGAGGACAATGCCAATCTGAATCTGAATCTGCTATGCATGTATATAAGATTCACCGAAACAACAAAACGAAGTCAGAGATTGACATTATACATATAGATAATTAAAAAAAAATTAGTGAGAAGTAAACAACGTGTTTGGCTAAAGACGCAAGCAATGCGTGCAGGTAACACAACATAGCCCCACATGTGACTCACATCCCATCCGAGATCCAGATTCTTATTTAACTTACATAAAAAACTGAAATTAGTAAATATATAATAAGTTCTTCAAGATTTTAAATCTGAAACGACGTGCGATGATCATTTCCCATCTCACAAAAACCAAACCGAATTAAACCAGTTTATCAGCAAACCTAAATTGAAAGAACCAAAATAAAAAGGCCACTGAAAGGGGGGAAAAATCCAAAATTCACATACTCCTTCCTTCTAGGGTTAGCAACAATCATCAATCGATCAAATACAAATACCCAGCACAACACTAGGAGAAATCAAACCGAATGTAGAGATAAAAATGGCCATACCCAGAAGAAATTGAGTGGATTTAAACAATAAGAAGGAGACGAATTGGGGGATTCTTATAATTATTATCACACACAAATCTAAAGGAAAGGCGATGAGACCCACGAGGACACGAAAACAAGACTCTGTGTGTGTGAGCGAGACGAGCGAGCGAGCGAGCGGCACGTTATACCAAAGTCCAAACTACTGCTCTTCTCTTCTCTTCTCTTTCTCGTTTCGTCCTTTGCTTTATTATTATTATTTTATTTCTTATTTATCCTATTATTTATTCCAGAATCTAAGAATATTACTTTTTTGTGTTTTTCTTTCCTATTTTTTACAAATGTAGATTACAATTTTTTTAATTAATAATAATTTAATAAATTTTATATTAATTTTAATAATAATTTACATCAAAATAATCGGTTTAATGTTATATTTTCAAATATAATATAATTATTTCTTTTTTAAATATATTTTAAGAATTAAATAGATTTATAAATTAAATTATTTTAAAATTTTAATAAGCTAAACAATTTTTTTAAATTAAAAAATTTTTATTTAAGTGTTATTGACTTGAAATTTTTTCTAAATATTAAAATTTTTAATTGGTTTAGTGAATTAATTTTAAAAATGCTAATCTATTTTTTTTATTTTTAATTGTCAATTTGATTTATTTTAATAATTTTATTATTAAAAATTTATTTATTTATTTATTTATTGGTTGATTTTTATAAATTAATAAATTTTTTATAAATTAAAAATAGTAATTACTTTTTATTTAATAATATTTATTTAAATTTTAAATCTTTAAATAATTTTATTTAAATTTTATTAATTTAATACCGATTTAACTTTTGCTTCGCTGTTCCGTACCCTGGCCTTTCTTTTGGATTCGTCGAGTGATGGCTACGCTATGTTGTCATGTTGCAACCTCACGCTCGATATGGGCAAGTGTGTCCACGTCTCCTAAGGATGGAGCTGAATTGGGAAACACGAGCTAGCTTCCGACACCACTGACACTGACTGGGAACAAATCCAGATTTGAGTAAAGTACGGGTCTGAAATTCACGCGATCTTGAAGGGAAATGAAGCTTGACGCGCCATGTTGTTTTAGTTGGGCATTTAACGTTGTCACGTTATCTTCCCAATGGCGGCTCGGTCGCTCACGTTCTGAAGGAAGAGTCAAACTTTTATGTTAAGAATGCTCGTGATTGCGAGGGGACCAGGCTCGGACAACCCGGCCCAACTCTCCAATAAATTGATCAAATATCGTTTTAATTAAAAGGTTTAATTTATTAAACCTAATTTAAGTTTCGAAAAAATGGATAATTAAAATAATTTATTTTCAAATGCGTACTTTATAAATTTCGAATGTTCATAATAATTTGCAAATAAAATATTTTAAATAATTTATTTAATAAACCAATGCTTCAAATCAATTTCATTATTATTTATAAATTCTATGAGATTTATTGTCTTGTAAATAAGATTAATTTTTTTTGTCGCCCACGAGATGTCTTAAGAGGGTCTCAATTATGAGACGACACATTTAAGTCATCCACACTCGAGCTGAGTGGGCTCCCTACAGGAAGCAAAACTCTGACCTCAATTTTTAAACGGCTGCATACATAAAAACAATTCAAACTTGTAATCTCACTTAAATCGGAAGAATATTTATTTTTTAATAACATCGTCAGAGTACCTCCTATACAAGCTAGTTTTTAGTTAGAATTAATAAAAATAGAGAAAAGTGGTTGGATGATTGAGAGAAGGAGAAGAAGACCAATGCGACATTACAGTACAGAAGAAGGGTTTTAGGAAATTCTAACGTAGGAGCAAAATAGAAAATGTGAATATTTAAGGATAAAATAGAATTTAAGTCTTATAAAGGTATTTTAGTAGTAATAAAAGAAATTTTAATAGTTGACAATATAAGATAAAGTAACCATATTTCAGAATAAGGTGATAAAAGGGAGTAATTTTTGTTAGCTCAAGAGTTATATTTAACGATTTTGATGATAGTTATATAATATTTCAAATTTTAAATTAAATTTATTACCTTGTGTAGATAACAATATTTTTGTAAAAGGAAATAAAATCACAGACAAATTACTCCTTTTCTTACAGGAACCTTCATAGTAAATTTTCCTTATTGACATCCAGGAGGAACTTATCTTTTCGAACAATTAGTTCTGAAAATTTTTGTTCCAACAGAAATCATATTGAAAATCCAAAGTTAACTCATGACTAAAATGAAACAATGGCTAGTTGAAGAATTTGATTATTTAAAGAAAAGTAATAGCACTTATGAAGTAACAAACATACGTAAACTTTTGAAACATTTAAGCAATATCTATATTGTTGAGAGTCGTATCGTTCATATTGTGCCTTAAAACGTGAAATTACTTTATCAAGAGAGAAATTGTAATTTAATAACTTATTTTTAATTTTACATTTTATTTTTCCATTAGCTTTTTAGAAGCTTGTTATATACTTTGAATGTGAAATGTTAGAGAACATTAAAAAATATGTACTTGTGAGCTTAGAGAAGCTCGTCAAATTTAATACTCAAATTCTCATAATGAAATACTCAAGTTGAATGCTTGGGGACTAGACATAGACTTGGTTCTTAGTCGAATCAGTATAAATCTACTGCGTCATTCCTTCTCTCGTCCTAACTTTTAAATTTTAACATTATAAGTTTGTATTTTCAAGAGACTCTTTCAATTTTTCAATAGGCTCATTATGTTTCTATAAAGCAAGAGATTATTTTTTGCTTTAAGTGTCAACAAGCTCCTATCAATTAACATAATTATTTCTATTTGAGCTCTAGCAGGCTCCTATCGATTGACATGCCCTTTTCCCTTTGAGCGCGATTAGGATCCTTTCAACTAATAAACTTCTTTCGTATTTTAAGTAACTAACAAGATCCTTTCTTTTTAAATGTTAACAAGTTTCTTTCAAAGTTTAATAAGACATTTCCATTTATCAACCCATTTTGTTTAAGAAGGATTTTAAAAATTTAAAATACTTTGCAAAATTTTTTACACACAATTAACTCCCCTCTTGCGCATGCTCGCTTTATTAATTTTGAATTATTAGGTGTAATTAAGTTAAAGTTTATTTTTAAATAAAGTATAATAGAATTTTGTAAATGTTTAAGTCTAGAGGATGGATTAAGGAGTAAATTAGATCAATCAATTAGTTGAGACTAAAAATAAAGGATAACCTTAAATTGTATCCTTATAATAATTTACAGTTAATACAATTTTGACCTTTGTTATTAATAAATTATTTTATGATGAATCATATTTTGAATTATTAATTAATTAAACGAATGATTGATAATTGCATATGTGGATTTTTGAAATATATAAACTTTGTTTGTTTATAAAATAAATAATTAACAAACTAAAAAATGTTTAATGTTTTTATTTTGTCACGTGTATAACATGTATCGCCTAATAATTCAAAAAAAATGATGATGATGATGATGATGATGATGATGATGATGATGATGATGATGATGATGATGATGATGATGATGATGA
>JAOSBK010000205.1:2041734-2051844 GCA_027568895.1 Erythroxylum shatona | reverse complement strand
TATCTGGTATCCCTAATTTTTAGGAAATCCAGTTTTAGGATTTCAGGTCTCTAATCTATATAAGAGGCAGCATTGTACATACTTGTATGATCATACAATTCCAGTAAATATAGAAATCTATTCTTTACCCTAAATTCAACTTTTTTTAATCAAAGTTCAAGAGATAAAGTTTTCCTGGAAACTTAAAAATCACAATTTTTTTCAAAATTTTTAAAGATTAAAGTTTTTTTAAAATTTTCTTAAACTACATACAAGTTTCATATCTTTTCCTCTTATATATGTATATACACATATGGTGCTTTAGGTGGATTACTAGAATCATTTAGTTTAATGTGCTAACTATTGCTTGAATACTGAAAAGTTAAAACTGGAATGTGCTTAGCAAATTTCTGTATCAAAAGAAAGAAACAAACCTCAGGGGCCATCCAGAATGGAGTTCCTTTGGAAGATCTAACATCATTGAACTTAGCTGCCTGAAAAAAAAAAGAAGAAGAAGCAAAACCAATTTATAAACAGAGACAGATATGTGAATTTACCTATGTATAATATATATATATATAAGGAGAGAGATAGAGAATTAACGGACATAACCTTGGCCAACCCAAAATCTGCAAGTTTGACAGACCCACTCGCATCCACCAATATGTTGGCACATTTGATATCCCTTTTAGATGACAAGTTAACCAGACAGGTATCAGATCACTAAGATCTATTAAAAATTCAAACTTAAAAACTTAGTTCATCTGCAAAACTCGTATCTAGTAACAGATGATGAATCTGCAATTATTTGTTATTGATTTTTGCTGCATGATGAAGAACAGAAACAACAAGAAAGTGTACTTCAGAGTGTAGCGGTGAGGTAGCTGTGAATTACACAGACAGTGATTCAATTCATTAGTATAGAATACACAAGATTCTACCATCTCTAGCATCAGATCTTCTGTCTTACCTATGAACTACCTTCTGATCATGAAGATATTTGAGACCACTCAAGATCTGCCTAGTGTACACAGAGACTTGAGAATCCCACAAATGATATTTTTCATAGAGCCTAGAAAGTGAACCCTTTGTTGCAAGCTCAAGGAATATATAAAGCTTACTCTCATCCTGGAAAATAATTAACAAAGAAACAAATTACAACAGGAGGATAAGAAAAGAAAAATAAAAGAAGTACATAGCGTTAGGAATGGCAAAAAGGGCCTGAACTTGACCCAAATTTCATTTTTAAGTCAGAATCCGGGTTGAAGCCAGATTGGACTTGAGAGTCAGAGTCCGAGCTCGATTGGGTTTCGAATTAAGTCCAATCGGGATTGGTCAGGCCCAATATCAGGTTAAGTTCAAAAGTCCAAAACTTTTTAAAAAATATTAAATAGTTGAAAGTTTCTTTAAGTCAGGTCAAACTAAAATGTCCAATTCATTAAGAGAAATGTCAAATGTTCTAGAGTCCAATTAGGACAATTTAAGCCTAAAAGTTCAACCTTTGGAAGTTTTGTAATTGGGATAAACAATCAACTCCATCATCTTCCTTATCTTTTCACTTTTAATATTAGAATTGGAAAATTAAAGCATTTGGGTATTAATGTTTGGACTTAATTTATCTCAATTACACTTTGGATTCCTTATCGTAAATGTCCTTTATTATTAAGAAATGACACAATTTTATTTAAAAACAAACCGATATTGTTTTAAATATAATTATAATTCAGACTTCAAAGTAGGTTCAGATTGAAAACAAAATTTTATAAATAAAAGTCTGACCTCAACTTAAAACCCAATCAACTCAAGTCGAGTACATTGAATTACCTAATGTATTTGTTGATGACTATACAAAAACAAAATTAATATAGGCACTAATTTACTTGAAAGGAAAGGCAAAGTAACAAGTTTACAGGGACAAAAAAACTAGGAAATTCAGAAATGAGGGAATACCTTGTCAGTGCCAAGATATTGAATTATGTTCTTATGTTTGAACTGTCTTAGAAGGGATATCTCCTGTACCAAATAAGACGAGGTCAGCATGAAACTATATCAAATGAAACCCAAGAAGACCAATACTATGAAACCCAAGAAGACCAATTCTTCACACCTGTTCAAGTTGTAAAATGCTCTGTTTCGCATGGCTACCTTGATCCAGCAAAGAAACCTCTTTTACAGCAAAAAAGAACCCATCACTGAGAAAAGAAGAATTGTGAGAGAATCATAAATCTTTTTACAACATATACAACAAGTAAAGGGTAAATCTCTGTTTCCGAAATTAACAGATTGTAAGGCCTGATGATCCTCTTAAGGTCAAGCTAGCATATTAATGGCATTACAGATTAAAGATAACTTACTCAGTAAAGCCTTCATAGACAGTTCCAAAGGTACCACTTCCCAGAAGCTCACCCTTCTGCCATGAAGTAATACTCCTCATGAATTTCCCATTTGGCAATATAATAAAGGTTGGATCCATATTAAACCCTAAAGTATTAGCAGCAGAAAAAGATTCTGCCTCTATCTGTTCTTCTCCTTCAACCATACCAATATGACTTTGCTCCTCATCACTTATCACTAAAGTGCTTGGTCTCTGGCCCTTTATCCCAGAAGCAATAGCTTCTCTAGTGACGGTGGGTAGTATCCCATCTTTTGCTCTAGCAATATCAAAACTTGGTAACAGAGCATCATTGTTAAGCACGAGCTTGGCCTGAAAACTAACCGGTAAATCATGGTCGTTTAGTTGAGGAGAGGAAGGGGTAGAGAAGAAGGAAGAACGAGGTTTCTGAGCCTCCCATACGGTGGTGGGGATGGCAAAGTCTTCAGGACCAGAAAACCCAAGCGTCTGGCATATCATGTCGAATTCACCCTCTATACCTTTTATTCGAAAACTTGTTTTCTGGTCATAATGAACCCAAGGATTCTTAACTAACCAAGAATTCGAAGAATAAGAAGAAGAAGAAGAAGAAGAAGAAGAAGAAGAAGAAGAGGCGTCGTAGTCGATGTTCTTGACGGCGTTACGGCGGTCTAACTTGGGTTTAACGCGCTTGGACCTGGTTTCTTGTTGCTTTTCGGATTGGCGATGGTCTCTTGAGAAAAGGTCCGCCATCATCATCAGCATCAAACAAATCAATCTATAGTGTCCATAATCAAAAACCCAGAAGAAGATTTTGATGGGTTTGATCGGAGAAGCAAAGATTTAACACAAAGTTAAATGTTCCGTCTGGATGGCGCCGAGTTGAAGAATAAATTAAAAACACACGACATTCGTGTTAGACCGAACCAAAATTTGCAAATTATTATTATTTTTTTTAATTGACGAGTCAAACTTTTTTCATTTGGACTTTTACTATTTTTTTAAATATATATTATAATTCTCAGGACGGCATTGTCTCTGCTCTACTGGGTTAGACTAGATTGGGCTGGCAGCCCAAACTAGTTGGTCTTGTAGTCGTTATATTCAATATTTTAAAAATAGGAAATGTTAAATAGTTAAAATAAAATTTTAAAAATTTAGAAAATATAACTCTTATTAAATTATCATAAAATTTGTTAAATATTAAATAAAATTGAAAATTTTGAAATAAGATTAAAGGAAAGTTTAATTGATAATAAAAATTAATTAGTTTATCAAAATCGATTAGTTTATAAAAATTAACCGATTAATTAAAAAACTAGTCGATTTTTAACAACAAGGATTATTAAAATAAATCAAACTAAAAAGTTGACCGATTTAAGATTTTCGCAATTGAAATTGCTCAAACCGATTCGAGTTTTTAATCATAAAGTATATTTATGTATAATAATTTGGGATATTTAATTTTTAAAAAATTCAAAAATTTTACAGAATTTTGATTAAGTTTGAATTTTTAATTTTTTCAAATATTTTATCAATTTTAAAATATCAGCTATTTGTTATATGGATTATATGATATTAGATTGGTGATTATGAGGTTATGTTATAAATTAGATTATAATTTAAATTTTAATGCAAGACTTACTGTGCAAAAATCAATTCACTAATATAGGATTAAAAAGTTAAATGAACTTTTAATATTTATTATCCGAATTTTGTAATGCTTTATAATGTTTAACTTGGTCTTAAACACAAATTATTTAGATTATAGTCTCAATATATTATTTATGAGTATGGTATGCAAAAACAAAGAAATATAATTATATTTGCATTGATTTAGCATATTTATTTATGTTCACTTTATGTCTAGAAAAAAGGTAAAAACTATCCCATAAAAATTTTAAAAATTAATTAAAAATATAACATATTAATTATTCCAATATAAAAAAGTTGACACGACGACGACGTCCTAATAAGAATCAATATAAGATTAGAAGTCTGAAGAGGTCAAGAAATACACGACCTTACCCTTAATTAATAGAGAGGTTATTTCTAATAAGCTTACACTACCTTCTTCGTCACCAAAAGCTCAACCTTCACAATATACCAGAAATGACAAAGCTCATCAAACAGAGTTCATAACAACTATTGCACAAGTATCCATTCCTGAACTATGTGAAGAAGAATGAATAGCAACTCTTCTACCATCATTTATTCCTAAGATATCTAAAGATACCGATGATGACATGTTATACATGTTACAACAAAAGTAATTGAAGGTAGATTTCAGGAGTCCAGATCTCTTGTCCAATATTATGGTGTCTTATTGTGTCCAATAAATCTCAGCCGTTTATTTATGTGGGTCCCGCATGGGTTCCACGTGAGGCCCACAAAATAAATGACTGAGATTTCATGAGACAGAATAAGACAGAGTAAAACTGGACAGAGGATCTGGTTTCAGATTTCAGACCCCTCGCAACTTCTCGACCTTTTTTTTTTTTTTTAGTACAAAGGAAAAATAAAACTAGCTAGCCGATAACTCTACGATACTGGATGTTCTGACTATCCCGAAGGAGGAGCGGCAAAAGGGTCACTGGAGGTTCCGGTAAATAACGTAGCCTTGTGCCAGCACGAAAAGCAAGGGTGGCTAAGTAGTCCGCACATTGGTTCCCTTCCCGCGGCACGTGCTGGAGGTGGAGGGTCCAATCCCAATTTCTCGATTTTATGTCCATATCGAGTTACTATAACCCGACAAATATGATAGCTCCATTATTTTATTTTTTTATCTGGAACGGAAGAAAAACAATACAAATCAAAGCAAAACGAAACCAAACACCCTAACTAACGAAGAGTCCTTCGATACAAAACACTTTGTTGGTCGCGAATAAGTTGTCCTTTCCATGACAATTTAGGGTTTTGGGGGTGTTAAACAATTATAATATACGAAAAGAAAATAATTGTTAAAAATTTTACATGAAATGAAGTTTTTAGCACATAATTAAAAAAATAAATAAAAATCAGTCCTTCTGTAATGAATGTACATCCAAGAGCTTTGCTTAAAGGATCGCCAGTTTACTTTAATACATTGAATCTCAGGTTTCGAGGCAACAAAGAACCAACCAAGAAAAGAGGAAAAAGAATAGGAAAATTAGTCAAATAGGATCTTTTATTCAGAAGATGATCTTGACTAGCTAGAACAAAGCTAACAGTAGATAGGATGATCTTCATGCGAAAATGTTCTTAGCTGCATTTTGAATTCTGGGCATCAGAGTTACCACTTTCTCCATCCCTGGGAGGATGAGGATGAGGATTAGGATGAGCATGAGCAGATGGGCTGTCTTTATTAATCAGAGATGTTATAGCAGCTGCTACTGCAACTCTAAACTTTGGATCAGAAGCAATCTTTGTTACGTTTTCCGCCATGGATGTTTCTTCTTCATTAATGCAAATCCAACCTCTATTATGGCCAAGAATGTTGTTGGTGTTACTGTTATTCTGATAGCTTGATAATCTGTTGTTCGTCCATCCATATGTAGGTTGTGTCGAAGAGCTAGCTGGTGGGAACTCCAGTAATGGACCTTGAAGACGATGATGATGATGAGTGTTGCTTGTAAGATCAAGAACAATCCCCTTGGAAGGGTCCGTAGGGTTTAGGGTTCTAAGAGCTGGTAAGTTGGGGTTCATACCCTCATATGGGAAGGACGATGGAGTACAGAGAGAGCTACTGGAATCAAGTAAAACAAAGGAAGAAGCTGCGGATGCAGTTGAAGCCATGGCTGTTGCACCTACAGGAAGTGGATGATTATGAGTTCCTTCATAGGTTGTTATGAGGATTGACATGTCCTCTTGGCATCTTTGTACCTGATAAATTAGAGAAGGAAAGTAAGTAACAGAAAGAAAAAAAAAACCCTACGAAGCTATCGAAAATGGAGGATTCCGATCTTTTTATCAACCTGTTTTCTCACTGGACATCCTGGTGATACAGTACATCGATAATAGGCTCTTGGGCATGGATTTCCTTTGGCAATTTTCTGACCATATTTCCTCCATTGACATCCATCATTCATCTGCAGGGAAAAAAATAGTTTTCTGAGTTGTTCTTAATTGAGAATTTACAGATTACATTGCTAGCGTAATTACGACAAACCATGATGATGGATCGATCGAACTCACCGTGGCTGATGTGCATCTGGCTCTGACTGAAACCCTAGCTTTTCTATTTGGTGGAGGAGAAGCAACATGGTCTGCCATTTCTGTGAAGTCTGTTTTCTGAAGCTTATTGTGTGTTGGAGGAGCATAGTTCGAGATTTCTTCCTTACTTTCTTCTTCTTCCTCATCTTTCCTTCCCTGCTGTTGACCTGTAAGAGTTTGTAGCCTCAAAGACAAACCTAAGTCATCCTCTCCGCTTCCATTGTTGCATTCTGATGAAAGCTTTTCGATGCTTGAATCCAAAATTCTGGGAATTTCTTTCGATACAGAATTACCATTAAGGGATAGGAAATTTGTTTGATGATCCTAAAGACATGAAAGGTTGCGCGTTGGAGATCAAAAAAAGAAGAATAGCTTGAAACTAACTTGGAATCATTGATTTGAAAAAAGATAAATTTTACCTTTTGAAGGAAAGCGAGTTTTTTCTGCAGATCACAGTAATCTTTCATAGTTTGTTCCACTACTTTCTTCAACACTTGGTTCTCTTCCTTCATACGATTCATCTCCGTTTGCAGAGAAGATAACTCTTCTGACTTGATGTTCTTCCTCACAGATGACTCTTCTGCAGATAACTCTTCCACAACTTCTCCCCCTCTAGCTGTTTCTGTTTCTGATTCATTGTTGTCTTGTGGACCATTACTATACCTTGGATCTTCACAGCTCCTGTCTTGTTTCATTTCATGTTCGTGGTCTTCTTCTTGGTTCTCTGAATCAAGTTTGAGGGAGAGATCAATCTCCATTTTCTTATCTTTGGTAACAAAAGAAGCAGTCTTTGATCTCCCACTCATGAAGGTGAAAGAAGCTCCTAAGTACCTCTCTCTCTCTCTCTATCGCTCTCTCTCTCTGTGCAGCTTTTGAGGCACCAAATTCAACGTACGCACACTAGGAGACGCATCTAAGATTTGACTCTGTAACTCTTCATTAATTTCAACTAGACATGGCTAATAAGAATTAATTAGATCATTTATTTAATCTCAATTATCATAGCATGTTTTCATTTTTTTTCTTCTTCTTATAATTAGTACTAAACCTTTCATTATTTCTTAATTATCTTCTAATTCTTTTCATAATGCAATTCAAAGAGACAAAATATTTGGAGACAGATAGACCGGTCCATAGATTCAATGTTCAGGATCTTGTACAGGGACGGAGCCATGTTATACGGGAGGGGGGCCATGGCACCCCCTTTCAAATATTTTTTTTTAAAATTATTTATATAATTAAAATTACAAATATAAGTGGCCCCCCTTTTAAAAAAAAATTCATATCTTCTCTTCTCTTCAACTCTGCACGCACAACCCTCCTAATATTATATAATTGTATTATTTTTTTGCATTTAGATGTTGGCCCTCGGCCCCCCTTAGAGTTGAGTCTGGCTCTGTCCCTGATCTTATAGTTCTTTTTTTTAAAGAAGAACTCGCAGTCGTTATCCTTTAGATGCGCACTAAATAAACCTTCGTATTGATGCAATAGCCTGCAAATCATATCAATCGGATATTTTATACTAGGCAAGTTATATACAACAGGCTTGATCGAAAAAGTGAACCTTTTGATCCCATGCCTCTCCACTTCATCAACTCGACTACCCCTAAGGGAGCTTGTAGTACTTACCAATAAGGTCAATCAATTAACATTAATCCGAGGAAATCAATTATAGAAACTAATATAATTAGATCTTTTATAACAACAATCACATAAAAAATAATCAAAATTTTAACAAATGATTATTTCTTTTAACTTATACATTATTTTGTATAAATAAAGATTTTTTTACTAATAAATTTATTTTTAAAATTTTTTTAATTTTATTGAAAATTAAAAGGTTTAGAATTGATATTAATTTTCCAACAAAAATAATGTAATAAAAAAGGAGAATTTTAAAAAATGACTATTTCTTTTAACTTACATAATATTTTATCATTAACAAGAATTTTGTATTATTAACTTATATTTTTATTGAAAATAGTCTCTCTACTATCGAAACCTCTCGTCTTAACGGGATTTCTAATAGGAGTTATTGTTATCATTGTAACTTATATTTTTAAAAAATATATAGCTAAATTAAAAATAAAAATAAAGTAATTTGTAACAATATGTGAGAATCTAAGAAGTTGATCATTTTTTTACACAAATTTAGTTTATATCTTCTATTTATACATTGAAATCATGTAAGATATGATGTTAAAGAAAAAGTAATATAAACTATTAAATTTGATTAAAATTTCAATTTATGTTTTTATATAATTATTAAATTTGTTTAATAAATTAATAATTTTAAAATGAAATACTCGAATCGATTAATATTAACGATCTATTACATTGGTCTACTCTCGAAAAGGCAAATAATTATATTATTACTGTATGTGTTGGTTGTGATATCATGTTCAATCCAACGGAAGAAGAAGAGCCCCATACGAAATGCTATACCACGGAGAGAACCTTTGGGATCATCGGATCTTGAAATTGTCAACTATCAAGAAAATTTAAAAATAAACCCTCACAACTACATGATCAGATCATTATTTGTTTATATTAATGGTTAAAAAAATTCAATTGATTCGATAGAATTTTTAACCGTTTAATTTTTAATTTTTATATTTGATTTATTTTAATAATTTTTATTGTAAAAAATAACTAATTATTTAATTAATTTTTATAAATTAATAAGTGTTTATAAACTAAAATTAATTAATTAATTTTTAAATAACAATTCTTTTCAAAAGACGTCAAATTATTCACCAATAATTTTTAATTAAATTTTTAATTATTTAATTTTAGTCAATTTTATGACGGTATAATACTGATTGAATATTTTAAATTTTATATATCTTGATTTACCAGTTTAAATTCCAATTCGATTTTTAAAGTATATATTTTAAATATAATTAGATATTTATGTCATATTTTTTTGGGAAAGTCTCAAGCCTGATTTTTTAAAAAATACATATTTCAAGTTGATTTCAAAATGATAAAAAAATAATGTCTTTTTTATATTACAAAAAGGCTAATTATCCCAACACGTCATTTTTACATTAAAAAATAAGGAACAAACCGGGTTGAGTATTCCGATCTGACCCGACTCTGCCTGACCCATTATTATATCCTACATCTAAAATAATAGAAAATATAATTGCAAAATTATTAAGATAATTCAATAGAACAGAGGGGAAGGAGTGGACTTTGGGAGCAGGCTACGCCGCAGCCATTTCTCCCGTTAGGCATCGTCCTATTAATTAATGATGCTATAAAAAAATAATGTAGTAATTAAGAAGGATCTCTCTTTATCCCCGGATCTTAGGATGTCAACGGTTCCTGCAAATTAATTAATATTATATATAATTTTAATCTGATTTTTAAAAAATAATAAAGTTTTTAATCTTCCTCTATTAAGTTGGGTTCAGTGTTTTGAAACTCGGACTGGATATCGAACCGAAGACCTTACTGGTCACCGGTTTGACCAGTTCGACCGATTTAACCATCGATCGAACCAGTGTTACGTCATAATTATGAAATAATTATATTTAATTATATATAATATTAATAATATTAAAAAATACAAAAATATACCAAAA
>JAOSBK010000205.1:2010385-2035589 GCA_027568895.1 Erythroxylum shatona | reverse complement strand
TCTAGCAAGGGTATCTCTATTGTATGCAGATCGTTTTACTTGGCCTTCGCTGCCAAGTTTTCTTTCTTCTGTTATTGGTTCTGATGTTGCTTTGTCTAGGAGGAATTTAGAGGAGGTCTAGGTCTGAGTGTATGGGGTAAAACCTATTGGCTTGGATTTTAGTTTTTTTTCCCTCTTTTATATGCTTCTTATTGTTTTTTAATGTCAAAAAAAAGTTAATTTTAATTTAAAATAACGGAGACAAGGTTGATTAATTAGTTCGCAGGCGAGGGATTATTTTTAATGGATGGCTAGGATTGCTTGTGGCACAGCGTTGGCGGAACAGAAGATTTCAAGCCCGCAGGCGACGAAGTCTACGGCATTTCCTTCCTTGTCCAAAGTCACGCACTAGTCAGCCTCCACTCACTGTTTGTCATGGACCTCACCACCACCATTAATAACTCTCCTTCTCCGACGTCCTCCACCTCCTCAAATCACCGCCCCAACATCACACCAGACCCTATGCAGTCATGGTGGGAATCCATCTCCAAAGCTCGTTCCCGTATTCTCTCCCTTTCCTCCCTTCTACCGTCCCATCCTTCTTCCTCGTTTGCCCTCTCTTCTCTTGCTGACTCCGACCGCCCTGCACTTTCCTTTCTCGCCTCTCATGACGCCTACTATCTCCTCTCCTCTGCCCTCTCTTCTCCTTCCTCCGGCTCCGGCTCCGATCCTCTCTGTCAATGGCTTTACGACACTTATCTTTCCTCCGATTCCCACCTCCGCCTCATTGTGCTCTCTTTCCTTCCTCTTCTCGCGGGACTTTACCTCTCTCGGGTCCACTCCTCTGACTCCGCCTCAACTCCTTCCCTCGCCGGCTTCGAGGCTGTGCTCCTCGCCATCTACTCCTCCGAGGCCAAATCTCGTGCCGGCAAGCCCGTTCTCGTGCAGGTTCCTGATCTTTCACAGCCTTCTCTTTATCACGCACCAAGAAACAGACAAAATCGAAGTGGGTTTGATAAATCTCAGCCGTCTGTTGGGGTTATGTGCCCTCCGCTTGAACCTCAGGTGGTGGTTAAGTCAACGAAGCGGCCAATAATTGTGGGCGTGGCTTTGGACTGTTACTTTAAGCAGATCTCTCAGATGCCCAGTTGGTCCAAGGTTGAGTTATGCAAGTACGCGGCCTCTTGGGCTGGGCAGGACTGTGATTGTATGAAGAAGTTCGATGATGTGAATCAGAAGGAAGATGTTCATGTTGAGTTCTCGATGGAGGATAGGAGCTTGAGTAACGGGTATGATGAGATTGGGGATGAGATTGAGGTGGAGCATGTGGTGGGTGAGATGGGAAAATTGGGGATTGAAAGGAACGAGATAGAGTCAGAGATTTCAAGTTCAAAGGGTGTGAGAATTCCTTTGCCATGGGAGATTCTGCAGCCATTGTTGAGGATATTGGGGCACTGTTTGCTGGGACCATTGAATGCCCAAGATGTTAAGGATTCAGCATCATTGGCAGTAAGACGCTTATACTCAAGGGGGTCGCATGATTTGGTTCCTCAGGCAATATTGGCCACTCGTAGTTTGATACAGCTTGATAAGAGAGCGAGGGAGGCAGCAAAAGCAGCTGCTTTAGCATCTGCTAACTCTGCCAATGCTTCTTCCAATGCTAACACTCCAAGTAAAGCTAAGAAGCCTGAGATTCTTTTGGTTTCCAAGTGATTGGTCTGTTGGGTTGAGATATACCTTGGAGGAGGTAATTGATGTGTAATACCTACACAATCTCTGCATACTAGAATGGCCTTGCATGTAACTCAGAAATATATAATATATATATAGAAGTCATAGGCTCATAGCACTTACTTTACGCTTGTTTCTTGTGTGGTTGAGGTTTTAATCATAATGTTGGTTATAGTTTGTGGTTGATATGAGCAATTATGTGCTATGCAGTAGCTGTTCGTTGATTTGTGCTTTAAATTACTCGAGAAAGTAGAGTAATACGCTGATGGAAATGCTTCTTACTGATTAGATCTTTCCCAAATGCTGCTGAATTGGTCACCTAAAAGGTTGCAGTATCTCGAGGAAGATTATGTACTTCTTTGTTGTGTAGTGTTCTGAAATCTTAAAGAAGCAACTCTGTGGAAGATGGCTGTGATATTTGTTTTGAAGTAGATTCTGTCCTCAATATACCCTCTTTTTCTTTTTTCCTTTCTTTTTAATGTGTTTCGACGCATTCACTCGTCACTTGCTTATGGTTGGCATGACAGGCTCTTCCTTTGATATGGATTAAGATCATACGTATAATAAAGAATTGGAGGAATGGCAAATAAAGTTATCTTTTCTGATTCATCTATGGAGTTGAATAATCTCATTCAAGAATTGTCTTTTATCCAATTCATTGGAATCTATAAAATCACAAATTTCTTACAAAATACCATATCATGTTCACTTCTTGATAGAGTGAATGATTCTGCATTTTCATGAAATTTCTCTTCCAATCTAAATCACGGTGCTAACCCCTGTTCCAATTACGGAGTAAGGATGACAGAAAAATAGGTGCTGACCTAAATATGTTGAGGCACTCTAGTTGCTGATGATTTAAGTAACTTTTTATGTCCTTTGCTGCTATGTTGTTGATTAAGCTAGCTTAGTTCCAGGGTCCTGGGTAATATTTATAGTGAGAGATCTCCTTACAGCTAGGAGGTTTCTTATCATGTCATTCTTGGTTATTGTCATGCTTAATTGAACTTCTAGAAAATAAAATCGTTTAAACATAGTTTGTTTTGTTGAGTGCTGATTTTACATTTCAACTGATCTTGAGTGTAATTTTGTTGACTGCTGATTTTACATTTCGACTGATATTGAGTGTAGTTTCGATGATGGCTTATATACAATTAAATTGATTCCTACATATTGCATGGATGCTATTGATTCTGGAACTGATATTTGACTGTCATCTGATGATGGTAATCGTTAATGCATAGTTTAGGTACAATTGTTCGAACAAAAAGTGGATTAGAGCATGGCTTATTAACTGTCCCAGCATTTTGTGCTAGTTGCATTGAGAATTGCATATGTTCAAAGCTTACCAGCAAAGAGAATCAGAAAACTGTTTGTTATGAACATAAGTGTTCTTCATTGCTTTTTTGACACACACATTATTGTTTTGCTTCTTAGGGTGAGTTAGATTTTTCGTTCTTTATAGATTTTCCGTACATCAATGCTTGCATTCTATTGCTTGTTTATTGTTGCTTATTTCAAATCAATCCCAGCTATAATCCCAAGTCCAGCCACTTAGATCCTATTTCTCATTTTTGTGTAGAAATATGATACACTGGGAAAGCAGGAGTTTATGGAACAGGACTGGATTCAATTTGGGGTCATAGCTTGCTCAAACCTTTCAAGGTTTAATATAGTCTATTTTGCTCTTTTGCCTTATGAATTCATGATTTCTACAAGAAATTTGGTAGATGTTTTTGGGACTCTGTTGTTGAACTATAAATTTCTCTGTATATCCTGTTGATTATTAGAGTTGACAATGTTATTTGGTATATTCCCATGTCGATTCGAGCCCGATCCGAACCTTATATAAGTGGGCCTGAACCCAAGTCCATTTCGGCTTCAAGTATATCTCAAGCCCATTTCTTCGACATTCTCAATCCAAATTGAGCTCGAGATTATATAAGAATATTTTGGAGTCACATTTTGGGTCCAGCAACCCTGTTATAAAAGGCTTGCTCTGAACCAACCTTTTAGCTATAAAAAATATGTAAATAAAATAAAAAATAAGGTTTGTGATGATTTTAAAACTTTCCATCTATTTAGAAATAGAATATAAAAATATAAAGAGACATAGGCTTTATCGTTGACGTAGGCTTACGCAATCTAGCCTAACTCATGGCCCGACCAGAGAGACAAAACGTTGTATTTTGAAATATTTTTAAAAATTAAATCTAGCTCGCCTTCATTTCGAGATTTACATATTTTTTTAATCAAATGTTAAAATTAGATACTTAGAATATTTAACTTTTCAAAAAAGGAATAATTAATTAAGCCTTCAATTTAAGTAAAGAAAGTTAATTCTAATCTTTAAAGAATATCATGGAAAAAGATTTCTTAAAAATCTACTCTAAGAATATTAAGATTTAGATACTCAAATTTAACATTACTAGAGAAATCTACTTGAATTGTATATATTTTTTAATAAAAACAATTTCACTCTTTAATTGTATTAATTTTTAATAATAAAATAAATAAATTTTTTTACATCAACCAAAAAACAAAATATAATCTAAATTTAAAATAAAAATTAAAAACAAAATTGATTTAAGCTTGCCTAAGTGGACAAAAGCAATGATACAACAATTTCTTTGTTAATCTACATAAAATCAAATAATTAAACAAGTAAATATTAATATCTTAATTTGCAAAAACTTAAATCAATCACTTGAAAAAAAGAAGTAAAGATTAAACAAAACAAACTAATAATAAAAAAGAAGCTAATTAACTGTTACAATAATAATAATTTTATCTCTCATAATTTGCATTATTTTATCTATATGTAAAAATTTATAATAATAATAATTTTATTTAATAAATATCAAATACATAATAATTAACAAATAAATATACATTTATTCAGAAAAATTGTCATTTGAAAGAATATTCTTCGTATCTGTATTTATAAATATACCTTCATTATCAAATATTTCTTCAGAAAAACTGCCTGTTTGAAATCAGGTGGTAATGATTGAATTCAATTCACCTGTTTGGAACAGAAAAACAAAGATGAATTGAACTCATATGTGTAGTTGAAACCCACTGCTCCTTATAAATTAAATTCAGCCAGCAACTCACGTGAATTCAATTATAAATGACTGCTACTCTTGTTTTAAACGTTTAAATTGTAGTCTTCCAATAATACCCACGCAATGCTCTTCAACATAACAACCCTATCATTGCAATAATACCCACAGCCACTCTTCTCCCATCTGACTACCCACACAATAATACCCGTGCAATAGCAATAATACCCACGCAATAATTTGGAGTGAGATTTCAAAATTTGATAGTACCTTGTAGTTGTCAACGCAAAAGAATTACTGCTCGTTCATGCATTTTTAAGCTTCCAAATTATAATAATTTTTTATTATCTGCATAGCTCAGTCTAGCCTAATGTCATTTGCAATCAATTTTTTCTTTTCATTTTAATAATGAACTTTTTTGATGATATTACTTATAACGAAATTGATGTTTATAAGTTTATATATGTAAGTGTGAATATTTATTATTTAATAAGATTATCTTTTAGTTAAGGATAAAAATGTTATATGAAATAATTGAATTCATTTTGATTGTGTTCCAAATAGTGTAATTGAATTCAATTCTAATATTACTGGGTTTGTTCCAAACAGTGTAAATTAAATTAAATTCAATCTCATTAATATAATTGAATCCAATTCGTTAATAAATTCAATTCGAAAGTTTTCAAACACCCTAAATGGTCTTGAAAAAAATCCACAATTACTTAAACGAAAACCAAAAGCTATTCTATAATGCAAAGAGGTAGCCATAGATGTGTCAAATCCAGAATCACACCAAAAGTGTAGGTTATTACAAAGTGTACGTATTATATGCATAAATTGATACCATGTCCGAGTATAACTTTAAGACAAGATATGATGAATAGTCAAGCTAGAGATACTATCATCGCAGTTGATTAAACAATTGCAAAGTATGAAAATCATACCTCTAAAGTACCCAAAAGTTGCTTGCGCATCCTTTTATTTATGCTAACCAAACTTGGACCCTCATTCTTTGGAAAAACTCCCAGCATGTGCTCGGTCAAAAGAGTTCCATTATCCTAGCAAATTATAAACCAAAAAAGTAAAGATAAAAACATCTATTAAGTTACACCAAAAAGTAAACACAGAGAAAAGCGACAAGATTTAGGCATCTACCTTCTTTACTTCTTTTTGAGTCCCATCCCTCCTAGACCAACCACCCTGTTGTGTATTGGATGGCCTTTTGTCGGAAACATTGCCCACCTTGATATTTCCTGCCTCAGCCAATTGCCATTTATCGGCATCATTCTCCTCCACGTTTAAAAACTATAAATGAGCACAGAAATATCTATGAGATCAATAGTTTTCCATATATATAGAAATATCTATGAGATCAATACTTCACCCGTCTGATAATTTCTACAATGTTGCTAATGATAAAACATAAATGCCTCAAAATCTCATTATGGTTCTCTGTCCCACTCAACAGGAATCATAGCAAGAGGACAATGTTAAAATCCCCAATTGATAACGGTTCCCTTTCAGAACCAGCAACTTGGGCATTTACAAATATCAAATTTATATGCTTCTCTAACAACCGGATCAGACATCCATCTCCCATCTTCCAAAATACTTTTTGGTTTCGAAGCCAATGCTTTAGGTGCCACTTGAAATACAGATAAATTACTCTGATCCAACTCAGGCCTTGACTGACGATTCAACACAGATTTACGTTCAGTCGAGCCAACTGTCTCCCTAGAGGGTTTACACCTCATTTTCTTTTCGTACCGCCCCTTCTTTGCCTTCGGAACATCTATAGTAGCCAATGCTCTAGGTGCCACTTGAAATGCAGATGAATTACTCTGATCCAACTCAGGCGTTGACTGACGATTCAACACAGATTCAGGTTGAGTCCAGCCAACTGTCTCCCTAGAGGGTTCACTCTTTATTTTCTTTTTGTACCGCCCCTTCTTTGCCTTCGGAACATCTACAGTAGCCAATGCTCTAGGTGCCACTTGAAACGCAGATGAATTACTCTGATCCAACTCAGGCGTTGACTGACGATTCAACACAGCTTCAGGTTGAGTCCCGTCAACTGTCTCCCTAGAGGGTTTTCTCTTCCTTTTCTTTTTGTGTCGCCCCTTCTTTGCCTTCGGAACATCTATAGTCTCGGTAGATAGAGCAGTCATCTCTGCAGCTCTTTTTTTGCATGGAATAACTGTTAATTGAGAGGGACCAACTGTTTCAACAGATTCATTGGTTTTAGCTTGTATAGCTAATAAAGCAACCCTGGCAGCTTTTATTTCTGCTTCCTTCTTTGTTGAAGCTGATGATCCAATATATTGCATCCCCCCAATCTCAACAGTACATTTGAAACTTGGCACACGATCTGATGTTTCTTCATTTTGACAACAGTAAACTGGAATTGCACAATTCATTTTTTGTGCATATCCCTGAAGTATATTCTTGCATAGTCCTATTTCATGCTACAAAAAGAATGAAATTAGGAAAGATAGGCAAACAAAAAGAAAAGAAATATGGAATCACTCCACATGAGCTCTAAACAGTGAGTATAGAAGTAACTTCGCTATAGCTCAGCATCTTCATAATGACGCTGAATACTTATATAAATGAAAGTAATAACTGAGATAGAGAAGTATTAGACACATATTCATACAATTCAATAGTAGCAATACTAAGTTATACCTGAAAACAAGAAAAAATAAGAGAAATTCTTCCTACTGTAAGTGGGAAATTATTTAAAGTAAATAACTACTCTGTACGTGCATATTGTGCTGTTTCATCCATAGAAACAGAAGTGGCAAGGAGAAAGGGCTAATGCATCATGGCTCAATGTAAAGTAGCAACACCCACTCTGAATATTGGTACAACAAGTCTAGACATACCCAATTAGGTGCCATTGAGTTAGGCAAAAGGTGATAGAAGATGTTAAAGCAAGACTGTCTCCTGGAATAATTGGCAAGTCATATAATTACAAGCGAAATAACAATAAACTTACAAGAGGTTGTGAAATGCATGAAGTAACTTCACCAGACTTGGACAATTCCAAAAGAGCAACCTCAGCAGCTGACTGCTCTGCTGCCTTCCGATTGAAGAACCCCGACAACGAATCATATCTAACACCTTTTACAATCACTGTTGACTTGAAGATTGGCTCATGACAAGGCCCTTCCTGTTTTATTTCATATTCAGGTGAAGGCAATCCCATCTTTTGAGAATACTCTTGCAACCTACTCTTAAACGGATAGCAATTCAACATACCTAGTATATGTGCCGAAAAAGTACACCACAAACCTTAATTAGTTAAATGCATTAAAAAAATAAAGAACCCATCATCTATCAAATGTTACAAGCATATCAATCCATCAAATGTGTTCCAAAAAGTAAGGAATTTGAGAAACAGAAGGCTGTAACTTGTTTTTACATCGAAAGACAACTGATTCTTGGGAAAAGCTAATAACTTTTCCCCTAGACCTAGTGAAGCATAATCAATTTACTGAATCGGTAAATACAGACTTCTGATTCAAAGTGCAGCAATCGCGTAAGCATGTGACTGCATGTGATCAAAACTAGGTAAGATAAACTGCTAAAAGCATTCAGACTAAATTTAGAAAGAAAAAAGTCAGATTATGCGTCGGTTAATTTCTTTTCTACAGTTTCATTTAGAAAATAAACAAAATAAAAAACTTTTCACAAAACTCAGCAAAGTGAAATTGAGATATCGAATGAAAGAAGAAGCATACCTCGCTTCGACATTTAGGCTGCTGAAGGCAAAACGAGGGTTTCAGTAGGGTCTTTGAGATGGCTATACAGAGTGGTTTACAAATAGGGTCTCGGTTACTCTAAAAGAATCAAGAGCTGAAACCAGTGAAGTTGTTTAGGCCCAATGACCTGTTAGTACTGCCCCAGTGAAGTTGTTTGAGCAGAGCTTGAGATTGGGTGACTTCTAGATGCTGAGACCCAGGATTGGGCTAAACTCAAGCCCAATTAGGCAACTTGATTGAATTTTGAGCCCAACTTGACCCGACCTAATTTTTTTAAAAAATATTAAATAACATCGTTTCGTTTACAAAGTTCAAAGCCTCTGGGCTTGGGCTTAAGCTGTTGTCATCTCTACATCTAACCCTTGAAGCAGTCGAGTTAAACTTGTTCGACCATTTAAAATGATACGATGTCATTTTAGTTTTATTTATTAAGATAATATTATTTAAATCTTAAACTTCTTGAATTTAAAAGATTAAAACAATGTCGGTCAAACCAAAATAATATCATTATAAAGAGAGAGGTTAGAGTGTTCGAACCATTCTCTTATATCTAAATGTTGGTTAATTTAAACTTAATATATTCTTAAAGACTAAGATAATATCGTTTTGAAAAAATTAAACAAAAGTATTATTTTAAAAAGTAATTTATACCATTCTATAAACTCTTAAACTTGAGCTTGACTCGAGGTAAATTAAATTTGAGTTATTTTTGTAGTCTTCATAGTTATTAGAATATATTATAAATTAAACTCAAATAATCACTAATTAAAACCAAATAATTTCTCAATTTTTATTATAACTGTTACACTTTTTGCTGAAACACGAGCGGTCGACTCATCTCATCCTGACCTTGTTTTAGATTCTCGAAAGTTTTGTCGCTCTATTGTGGTACCAAGTACAATTATAATGAAAGTCGCTGAAATAATCAGTTTGGGTTTTTTGTCTAATGCTCAAAACAATATAAATTTTATATGAAAATAAATTTAATAAAATAATTTTATACTTTATAAGTTGTATATTCGATTCCAACAAGCTTTTTACAATTACTAACTTATGATATACAAGAGTAATTTAAATAATATTAATTATAACTACTATTAATTATTGGTCATACGAAGTTTGCAACTAAAGGGCTACCTATATATGGTAAGTGACCAATGCTCGTCATACGAAGTTTCAATTTCTATTGTTTTTTTTAATTTAAGGAAGTCGAACAGAACAATTACACAACTAGTTTGGAGAAACAGATTCCCGACAAATTCTCTAACAGGATAAGGTGGCACCCAATGGGTGAGTAGTAAAATATGTAACGTCTACATCAAAATGATCGGCATAGTTCGCTAGTCAGTCGGTACATCTGTTGCTCTCTCGATAAACATGTCGATGAACAACAATCCAATTCCTGGTGAACAACTCATGAATGCTCCAGACAATGGGATTAAGAGTCTTGGATCGGTAGTCGAAGGATGAGAGTATATCGAACACTGCTTGAGAATCTACTTCAAGTTCAATATGTCGATGGCCCAAATTCCATGCCAGTGTCAGCCCAGTATAAACGCTCCAGAGTTCCGTGGCCATAGAAGAGCACCAGCCAATATTTTGCAAGAATTCACCAAGCTAGTGTCCTACACTGTCCCGTAGAAGGCCTCCTGCGGTAGCTGTGGACGGGGACCGTTTGTAGGCTCCATCAGTGTTGAGCTTGATCTAGCCAGCAGGAGGTTTGCTCCAGCCGATGTGACGCTCTTGACGAGGTTGATGTCCAATAGGAATCGCTTGACTTTGCCACCTGGCTGAGTTGCGGAGAAGACCTGCATAAGACAAAATAATGAAACGAGGTGAGGAGGGCCAAGTAAATTGTGTATCGAAGAGGGTCATATTCTTCCATTGCCAAAGAGGATCGACTAGTTGTGCCCAAGGACTTGATGGTGGTGTTGAAGATTGTGGAGGAGCCAATCCCGATGCGGCCTAGTGAAAATTCCGCAAAAACCATATGTGGATGAAAGGTAGTCCACACTTGGCGGGCTTTAATGCAGTCGCGTACTACATGTATCGAGGATTTCTCCAGTCTACAATGATAACAAGCTCCATTCGTAGTGCATTGCGTTCGGACTCGATGTTGGTTCGTGAGAAGCTTATTGTGGCTGAGTAGCCAGAGGAAGGAACGAATGCATTGTGGACCCTTCCATTGCCATATGACCTTCCAAACACCATAGGCCGAGGTTACGTCATGACCCGTGCTTATGATATATGTAGAAGCAACGGTGAATTGACCTGTATTAGAGCTTCTCCATATCAACTTATCCGGCCCTAAAGAAGGCTTTGGAGGAAACGTGCCTGCTATCAATCTGCAAATTGGTGACGGGAGATAAGATTGAAAAGCATCCCAATGCCAATTACCTTCCAAGTTAGCAAGGTGACAGACATTGAGGTTGCGAATGGAGTCGGAGATTGAGGTGATAGTATGGGAAACCCGAAATCCACGGGTCTAATCAAAATCGAGTTCTAATGCCATCTCCTATGATCCACTCCAAACCCTACAGAACTAGGTGCCATGTAGACTGTATGCCCCTCCAGACCAATGAGTCGCCATTGGCATCCAAAGAGGTAGGGATGTTGTTGGCGTCAACGTTATATTTTGCGGAGAGGATTTTTACCCATAAGGAGTCAGGTTTAACAAGCATAGTCCATCCTAACTTTGCTAGAAATACATCGTTGGTTTCGCGAATTTTCCGAAGGCCAAATCCCTTCAACTTTGTAGGTTTACAGACTTCCTCCCAATTGACTAGATGGATTTTTGGTTTCCTATTGGACGAACCCTAAACAAATTGACGCGTTAATTTTTCTAACTCATCACAAAGTCTTTGGAGCAAACGGACCGTCTGCATGGTATAGCTGAGAAGTGCAGCTATGACTGATTTGGCCAAAGTGACGCGGCTTGCCAAAGACAAGAGATTGGCCGTCCAACCTGAAATATCCATGAGATCAATAGTTTTCCATACATATAGAACAAAAATAACTATGTATCTTCATTAAGGTTGTTAATTTGGCACAAAAACATATATTTTACATAAATTGAGAAGCAATCATGTTAGAAATTGAAACTTTGTACTAGGGTTGGCCCTGAGCAAGGGCAGGGTGGGCACCTGCCCAGGATCCATCCTTATAAATGATAAAATAGGGCCTATTTTTATCCTTATAAAAAATAAAATGAAACAAAATATGTCCTACTCTTCACCTCATAAAGAATAACAAAAAAGATCTATATATTTTTTATTTTTATTCTATATGTGAGCCCAAAAATAGACAAAAATAGAAACTTTTTTTATTTTACCCGGGTCCTATAAAATATTAAGAACAACCATGCGTATTACCAATAACGTCATATAAGGTTTCTTAATGTTTCCTCACAATACATGATATCAAAAGATTAGATAAGCGGGCTTGAGTCCGAGTCCATTTTTGCTTCAAGTTTATCAAAAGGTTTAAGTTGGTTTTGACTTTTTTGATCCAAACTCAACTCGAGTCTATATGAGAATATTTTTTGGGTCGACTGTAGTTATGAGGTGTCTTGGGAAGGTCCCAACTATGAGAACAACACTTTGAAATTATTCACACTCAGACTAATCTCCGCTCGCACTAGGTCAACCCGTAAAGAGTAAAGTACTGGCTAAACTGATCGCTCCATTCTCAGGACTCAAATCTGAGACTTCTAGTTAAGGAATGAGAGTGTTGAACCAGTCACACCGACAAATTTGAGGGAAGCAACCCTAATATAAAAGCTTGCTCTAAACTAATCTTTTTTGGATTTAGCATGAACATAAATACAAATTCTTTCAAATCCAATTTAGTTCATAAGCTTTGATCCGGTTGAGCCCAAAGCCTTATTGTAATTCTTATTGTACATCTTATGTCGTTTTCACTTTGTAAATTTATTAGAACCACACCTCGAATTCATAAATCATGTTAGAGTTTAATTTTTAAGAAAATCTCAGGTCATTCGGAAGAATCGAATTAACTAAATATAAATTGAAGGTTGAATTAAATCTTCCTTTAGGTATTTAACCTTAAGTTTATGCATAATTTTTCAGTTAACTATAAAAAATATTTAAATAATCATATTTTTAAAAAAACTTGTTAAAATTTTGTTAATCAATTTAAAAAACATTTTTATTTTATTAATATAATTTTTAATTTCTTAACTTAATCAAATAAGTGAGTCACAATTTTAATTTCTTTACTTGAATTGTATATAAATTTTTAATAATAAAATAATACAATTTTTTACATCAACCAAAAATAAAATATAATCTAAATTTCAAATAAATAATAAATAATAAAATGAAAACATTGGAGCATGATTTAAGCTTACCTAAGTAGACAAATTAATAATAAAAAGAGCTAATTACGTTACAATCATAATCTTTCATAATTCGTATTATTTTATCAATATGTAAAAATTATAATTATAATAATTTTATTTAGTAAATATCAAATATATGATAATTAACAAATAAATATACCTTCATCATTAAATATTTGTTCGAAAAAACTTTCGCTTGAAAGAATGGTCTTCGTACCTGTATTTATATATAAAATATATGATAATATGATAAATAGTTGTTAAAATCATAAAAATAAAAAAACAAAACGTAAAGTAAAATGTTTACCTTAAATATTTTTAGCACCTAACCAACTTCGAGTACACATTAAAGCTTTTACAGTCTTAGGATGAAGTTGTCTATAATGAGTACTCACTATTTGACTGTCAATAATAAAAGTAACATCATGCTCTAAACCACATAGCACTAAAAAACATAAACACAATTACATTAACATAATTCTAAGCCTAAACATGTAAAAATCATCTAATCAACACCTATAAACACACTAAAACACATACTAAAACATAATATAAACTATAACTATCAACATTCTCACACTTAAACTTTTGCTTGTTTTCAAGTAAAAACAAAACAATTACAAACCCAAACACACCAAACAATAACACATACATTCATGCATATGAACTAATGATCCAATGACATCTAACTTTACAAAACTAATTTAATCTTAAACAACAATCAATCAAGTTGTTCAAACACATTAACTTATGCAATCTATGAATAAGCACTTTGGATTGAATATACATACTAATCAAGACGTTAACATCTTATTCATTCACCCTAAACACTTGTACACATACATTGATAATTAGTAGTTAATCAAAATTACAACTATTACTAAGTATCTTTTCGTAAAAATTCTTATATTTTCAAAGATCAGTAGGATTACTATCACTAAGTATCTTTTCATAAAAATTCTTATATTTTCAAAGATCGGTAGGATTTATTTATCGAAACATTATTTTTTAAAATTTCTTTAACAATGACCTAATCTTTTGACTGGAAGGCAAACATTTGTGATGAATGTCCTCTGGTTACTCAACTAGATCATATATTATTAATTAGCTTGGTTGGAATGTCATTCTAGTCTTTTGACGCGAAGGCAAATATTTATGATAAGTGTCCTCCAGTTACTTAGCTAATCACATTCTCAACTAGCTCTATTCATAACCCGAAGGCCAGCGAAATAGTTATTTATTAAAGATACCCAATTTTTTCACATTTAATATAGCCTACTTCATTTCTTTTAGCTAATCATCCTTATAAAAAAACTATCGATGCTACTTATTCAATTGATATATAATTATAAATGAATTTCCTGAGGTGAACAAATTGATATCATATCCTAATTAACATGCATATTTAACTAAGAATACTTAGAACACAAATTTCACAAGTTAATATGTCTTTACAACTTAAAAGACTATGTTCAAAGCTAAACTAACTCCATCAAGTCATAGGTATTGACACATCCATACAATTTACACTTATGCTACACACCATGTCAACTTAAATAAAAACTAACGATATGATTTGCAAAATTCATACTCATGATGATAATAACAATGCAAATCTCTTCATACTTGGGACATCACATTGTCCTTAATGTGAGAAGAATAATTAACACATAAAAGAAATTAAAAATCATAAGAAAAGAATAAAATCAAAAGGAAAAGAAGGGTTAGAGCATAAACTCGTTATGGTGATTGAGGTGGTGATGGTGTCAGAGATGGTATCTGAACGCCTTGAACAACAAAATATTTGTAGATTCTCTGTATGTCTCGACGCTGTCGTTGTTGTTCTTTTGCCATCTCCTTCAGTAGTTTGTTATTGTCTGAAACTACATTCAGTACCTTCTCCCATCCGACAGCTTCTGCTTCCTCCGACTCCTCACTAATTGATTCTCCAACTTGTTGCTGAGGAGTTACCGAGGTCCTGTCCTATTCTTTAAATATGATTTAGCGTTAATATCTCGAAGTTCCATATGTTGGGATGTTAAGATCTTAGCTCTTGTCAAATGATGATAGTTAAGAAACTCAGGCAAAAGCATAGTTAGTCCATCACAATTGACACCATAATAATCAGCAATGGCAATAACTAAATAATCCATGCCAAGACTACTGCTTCTCTTCTTCAGAGTAGTAATAATTGTATTAAAAATATGCGTGGTTGTGCAAACTTGAATGTCATTATCCACGCACCACAAAATAAATAATTCCTTCAACGAACACTTGTTGCTTTCATTTTTATCAAAAACGGTTTGGCATATAAATTTGTGCAGGAACAAGTGTTCGAGACCACAAATGATATTGTTATATGCATTTTTAGCATTAAAGTTTTCAAACCCAATCAATTGGGTCTAATATTGCTCGACATGAAAATCATCATGTTGATCAACAATGGTTGATTCCGGGAATCCACCAATGTCACATATAATCTCATAGTTAAATTGGTATGATTGACCCCGCAATCGAAACCAAAATTCATTAGGGCTACTTGGTTCAAATTGAAGAGAGGTGAAGAATTCAAGAGTTGGTTCCTCGTAGATAACAAAGTAAAAATTAATGAATTTTTCCCATTGAATTCTTGTAATTAGATTCTCAACCTTATCTCTCAATCCAAGTGTTTCCAAAATATTAAAGTCCAAATACTTGGGCACAACTATATTTCTAGCACGAAGAGTTTGGAAACGAATACCTTCGTCTTCTGAGTTAATCAAAAAAGGTGCTCCGAAGTCTACCACTCGATTTCGTGCACCGCGCCTCAACAACTTCCTATTCATTACAAAATTCATTCGTGGCAACTTACAACCTCTAGTTATACCTCTACTTTTTTTTTTTTTCTGATGTTGACATTAGAACCTAACAACAAATAAATAATGATAAAAAAATAAGCATTAAACATGTAAATATATATTTGAGCTTAAGTTTATTTGTAGGTGCTAAAGATTAATAACTTGCAGATCCCTCTGTACCAGTTGTTTCATTGTTGGTTGAGGAAGAATGAGGTTGTTGCTGACTTGCTTCATTGGTGGCTAGGTCCAATGTTGTTGTAGATCCCTCTATTCATCAATTTTGATATCTACCACCTTCTTCCCTTTGTTTTTACTAGGTGTCATTATATTGGATATCTATAAAAAAAACAATGTTTAACAATTTTCAATATGCCTATGGCTCTTTTTGTATGACCTCTCATTGGCAAGACAAGAAAATCACCTAGAATTATCTTTCTATTATCATTTAGTTTCTATGGTTACATGGCTTGGTAGTTAGTTAAGAAACCCTTTTCTACATATTTTGTCAACAATGATACTATCATTTTGATATGTTGCTTCTATTTGGCTAATTATCAATTCACATGGACCTCTAAAACCAAATTAAATTGGAAGAGTGTTTGAAGACAACACTTCAATAGGGTTTTAGATGCAATTAACTTCTATTCTTTAGCATGGTTTTTATTTTTGGAAATTAGCTTTAGATTGCTTGTTAATTCTTTGCCTAAAGTACTTGAATTGGTTTGTTTATGCATCCAATGTGTATCCAATGGCTAATCCTTAGGATAATCAAAATGATTTTCTATATATTTTGTTCTTGATTTGTAACTTGTATGATTTGTCACTAGCATCTTGGTGGCAAATATAAGATATGAAATGTTATTATTCTTTCTCAACTCTTTTACAAAATGAAAATCTTTGGCAGATGATGGAGACGAATGTTGTGTTGTATAATTTCTCTATTATCTGTATCTCAATTTTCTTTAAGAAGCTATTAGATGAACGTGTGAATATATATATTATGTTATGTAAAACTTCCTTAAATCTTTATGAAAATATACATGAAAATGGAGGTGATGGTGATGTCCTGATAGTCCGTACAAGATTAAAGAAATCGGTTGTTTTGAAATAGTCGTCGATTGCAAAAACTGTGTATGTTCATTGAGACGATCATTAAATCATTCAATCGGATATGCATGTTTTCAAATTTGGATTCCTTATACAAGTTTTAAGGATTTAATTTTTCAAAGAATTGTGAAGAAATTAATGTGATTGCTCTATATTGTTTGTTTCTTAGGTGAAGTGCATGATGCATTTAAGTCATCTAATTAAGTTATCCATATTACATTTAAGAAATCGTTCTCTGCATATTTTGCTAGTTTAGATAAAGACAAGAAGTTATTGAAAGAGGGTGTCAATAAACCAACTCTTGGGGGCAAATCTTTGCCTGTTTCAGTTGATGTTTTCGAACGTACAAGGAGTTTTTTTTTATGAATGCAAATATAAGGAAATTCTTTACCTTATTTATTGAGTCTCATATCACTTAGAATAGAAATTTTTTTCTTTTTTCTTTTCAATCGAATTGGCATGAAACTTTATTTAGTGTTTGGTCCTTAAGAATTGTTAAAGTTCTAATTAAAATCTTGTATTACTTATCATATATTATTATATTATATTATTTAAGATATATCATTATTTATTATTTTCTGTAAGAATAATATATTATTATATTACAAACTTCATCTTAAATTTTAATTTTTTGACACCATATAAATTCGTCAAGTCATATAATTTAAAAGAGAAAAATAAAAGTAGAAATCTATGTAATATTAATTAATTTTAAGTTTATAATTTCATAAATTATTTAAATGATTTGACATTTTTAATAGCTAAATTTATTTTCACATCTAGAATAATTGTTAAAAACATTAAATTTGATTTTTTTTAATATGATGTTCAGACTCAAAGTGATCAGGTCAAAGTTAGTCAATTTATAATTATAAATAAGAGAGTTATTTCATTATTAAATTGTTGCCAAAAGTCACCTATTCATTAATCATCGCCAACGGCTAAGCATCTTGCGACGATTTTTCTAAATCATAGCCAAAAGTTTTCCATTTAGCAACAATTTTACATAATCGTCACCATAAGCATGTCATTTGGAGACGATGCTGTAAATCATTGCCAAAAGGTTGAGCTTTTGGCGAAGCTCACATTTAGCTACGATTTTAAAATTGTCACAAAAAAAAAGTAGCCAAAGGTCCTTTTCGTTGTAGTGAGCTTTTTGTGATGATTTCGAAAAAACGTCACCCAAAATATTACAAGAAAATAACACATTTTGTGATGTTTAAAAAATGTTACAAAATCTCAAAAAACGTTACAGAATACAATTTGTAATATTTAAAAAAACGTCACAAATAACATCGCCAAATGTGATGTAGGCAAAAGGTTTTTGTAATATTTCCCACAAAACGTCATTGAAAACATGGACATTCCGCGACGTTTTAAAAAAAGTCACTGAAATATTGATTTTTCCGCAACGTTTTTTTAAAAAACATTACAGAAAGTCACATTCCACAATGTTTTTTTAGAAACATCACGCAATGTCACACACGTTCCGCGACGTTTCCAAAAACGTCGCAAAATTTCACATTTCGCCACATTTTTAAGACATCACTGAATGTTACTTTTTGTGACGTTTATACAAAACGTCGCAAATAGTATCATTTATTATTATTATTTTTTAATTTCTTGAAAATCATTTTAATTTAATAATTTTTAATTTTAATAATTATTTTTTAAAATACAAAATTTTTAATCTTATTTATTTAATAACTATTCAATATTATTTTATGTATTTTATTTATTTAATAATTCTTCAATTTTTTAGTATATCATTAATTTAATAATTATTTATGTATTACAAAATTTTCATATTTGCAGATAATATGTTATTTAACTACAATTCACAAACATGTCATAATACACTAATTAATATCAAAAGTACATCATAAGTGTATAGTAAATAATCATAAGTATATAATATATCAATATAAGTACATATATTTAACCTAAACGAATATTATGTGTAGAACATAAAAGTTCTAAGAGCTTTTTTTGTTGTTCAAATTCAATTCTTTGTTGTTCGACTTTGGTAGTTAGTCGATCTTGCATTTGTTCAACTTTTTTATTCAATTCATTGACTTGAGACTGTAACTCCTGATTAACCTTCTTCGACTTCTCTAGTTCGTCTCGAAGTCTATTTCTGACCGAAGTCTTCTCTTGTGGTCGAGGCCCAACTCTCATGCCAACAACATAATCTGATCTAGTGCCCAGGACTTTGTCGCACACTTCATCCTCTGTCATCGGATGACCTTGTTCTATTGAATATACCAATTCTTTACACATTAATTCCTGAAAAATTAAGAATTAATTAAATACACAGTCTCATTTAAGAAATATTCATAAATGCATTATGTACTTACCCATTTTTCTCTGCATTCGGTAGTTGACCATTGACCTTTACTTTCATCATAATGAGTGTGATACCATAGCATCATTCGGTCACACTCTTCTCCATCTTTGTCACTCTGTTGTATAGAAATATATTATTAGTAATATTTATTATAAATTTTGAAATGTCAAAGAAAGTAAAATATAATTAAAAAGATAATAATTCACAATCTCATGTCGTATCGCTACAAAGGCCTTAGAACCAGAGTTTGGTCGACATTTAACCTGACTCCTAGCGAATTTAGCTTTTTGACTTTTTTCCTAATCGTAAACGTAACAAATAATATTATAACATCAATAAATCACAATTCATAAATACTAAACTATAATAAGTTGTCAGTAAAGCTGTGAAATTAAATTTTGTGATCAAATTAAGTAACCTTTGTGGCTGACTGCTCCCAATATTCACATAAATCCATCCACTCCGCCACTGTCACATTATGCGGTTTAACATCCTTTCCGTGCTTGGTATAATGCTTTTTTAAACGAAATCTTTGATCTTTAGACCTTAAAGAAAGAAACTTCTTAACAGCATCACGTACTTCGTTGTCCGTCCTCATTCCTTTAACTTCTAACTTTTGCTGCAAAAAATTATAAATTATTGGTAAAAGCTATAGGCATATGGAAAACATGTACAAGTTAGATAGTTTTATAATACTTACGTCTAACTTATCAAATGCGATGTCCAACTCTTCATTAGTTATTTTTTTCCATTTTGTTCTTATAGGTAAGAAAGTTCGGGATATCACACCAATCTCACTTGATAATTTGGCAGATTGTATAGAGTTGGTTGGTCGTCCTTCAGCTGGGGAGATCTCTATCTCCAATCTCTTACCTATCGCTTTATTAATCTTTGCCAATCCGTGTCCTTTTGTGACACCCCTTGTCTATTTCGAATCAGTCGTGGATTCTAAAATATAGCAAAAGAATATTTTACAATAACCATATAACATACTCTTAATTGGTTAGCTAAACAAAATTATTAAACTTATATGTTTTACCAATGTGATGTGAAAGATCATACCTGCAGTGCTTGCAGAGGTAGCACTAATACTGGGAAGAATAGTGTCATTTACTAGTGGGTTATTATCAGACGCTGGAGGCATCCCTTGAGAAGTTAATGGAGAACTAATATTGCGTCGCATATTCAAAAGTTGCCGATACTTATCTCTAGGATGAGTAATAGGCGCATATGTGACATCTCTTGGTGTTAGAGTAGGCTCACAAGGTGTAGGTGTGTGATCTTCAAACTGTGTAGGAGCAACTGGCTTATCAGCTACACTTCCAAAAGGCTGACGGTACCGCGGTTGTAGTTGCGTCGGTACTAACCTGCTTAGTGCAGACTTATTCTTCTTCTTGGATACATCAGGTCCATGTAAATCACCTGCATAATTTGACATTAGATTTCAAACTGAGGAACAGATAGCACAAACTAAAAGTATACATGCACGCCATTGAATTTTGACTGTGGATGAAATGAAGTTGGAAGTTACAAGTCATAGGCTTAAGAAATAAATGAAGGAAAACAGGTACTCAACAAAACAAGTACAAAAAGAAAAAGAAAATTACTCTCACTCGACAATTGTTACCCTTGTAAAATATTTCAGGCTTCCCTTTACAGCGATTATAAATGCTTGTAAAATACACAAACTGATAGGGTCATTCACGCGTACAATATGTTTCTGGTTCAAGAGCCAAGAATTGGCAATTGGGCGCTGCTGAAACAAAATTGTAGGAAGTTATAGGGTGCTTTACTTCCAACCAATAACCTATATATTATGTACGTGGAAGGTGATGTAATTGAAGAAAAAAGCTAGTCCTGAGCTAGCTCCACTCCATGGTGGTCCACCCACTTCTCACCACCTCCAAAGCACCTAATAAATATTTGTTAAGGAGTTTGAATATGTTAAGCTTATCCATCTGAAACAATCAAACCAAAGAAACACAATATGCTTGAATATATGAACGGACTCGAATACAATCAGCCAAAGAAACAAGAGAATATTTGTACAGTTAATGCTTCTACATAAAAAAAAAGCAAAAATATTGGAAATAAAAAGAAACAAACTTGAAAAAAAACCACAATTACTTAAACAAAAACCAAAAGCTATTCTATAATGCAAAGAGGTAGCCATAGATGTGTCAGATCCGTAATCACAACAAAGTGTAGGTAATAACAAAGTGTAGGTATTATATGTATAAGTATATACGTTGATATCATGTCCTAACTTTAAGACAAGATATGATGAATAGTCAAGCTAGAGATACTATCATTGCAATTGAATAAACAATTGCACAGCATGAAAATCATACCTCTGAAGTACCCAAAAGTTGCTCACGCATCCTTTTATTTATGCTAAAAAAACTTGACAACAATGAAACAGCAAACAGATATCGAGAGTTACCTTGACAACACCAGACAAAAGGCGCCGTTTAGCTGGAGGTTGATCTTCTGCTTCATTTCCATCTGCCTCAAACTATCCAATTTAAAAAACTATTAAGCGGGAACCTTGCATGGAACCATAGGGGAAACAAAAAAAAAAGACAACAACAACAATTACCGGCCAAGGACCAGCAGCTGACAAACCTCCTCTTTCAAATCCAGGAGGACTACGAAGGCGCTCAGTAATCTGAGATTTGCAGATAAACCAACACATTACAAAAAAGAAAAAACGAACAGCAGTCCGGTACCAAAGGGAACGCACAGCGTAGAACAATAGTTCCAAGAGGGACGTGTACAAAACATTTAATTGCAACCTTGCATGTAACCACTGGGAAAAAAAAAACAATAATTACCGGACGAACAAGGCCATTTTGACGAGCCACATTGGCGGCGAAGTTGCGGGGACCAGCATCTGACAAACCTCCTCTTTCAAATCCAGGAGGACTACGAAGGCGCTCACTAATCTGAGATTTGCAGATAAATAAACCAACACATCACAAAAACGAAGAAAAGAACAGCAATCCAGTCCCAAAGGGAACACGCAGCAAAGAACAAGAGAAGAGGCAAGAAGAGAAGATAAAAGGATACCTGGCGCTGTTGGGGAAGAAGCTCATTAGTCTCTTGTCGGAGCTCTTCTTCAGTCTTCTCGACGGCGGTGGAACCCATCAGGGCAGTGAGGTTGGTTCTGAGTACGAGCGTTTGTGTAACAAATCCTGTGAAGTAAAAGCCCTTGTCCACGCTCGAGTACAAAAAGCCTTGGATTTTAAATCTTTAATCCGGTTAGGCCCAGATCCTTATTTTAATTCTTATATTATTTTGTTATTTTGTTGAATTTTGTTTCTTTGAAATGCTGAATTTGAGTGCCTAGAATGTCGTTTTATTCATAAATCTTGTTAGAGTTTAATTTTAAAGAAAATCTCAGCTCATTTTATTTCTAATAGTCGAATTAACTAAATATAAATTGAATTTGAATTAAATCTTCCTTTAAGTATTTAACCTTAAGTTTATGTATAATTTTACAGTTAAATTATCAAAATTATTTAAATAAATTATTATTATCATATATTTAAAAAACGTCTTAAAATTTTGTTAATCAATTTTTTAAAATATTTTTATCCTTTTCAATATAACTTTTAATGTCTTAACTTTATCAAATAAGTGATTCACAATTTTAAATACATATTTATCTAAAAATTAAAAATAAAAATTACGTAATAGATTTAAATATACTCTTAACCTGTTCATTTATATTGATAAAATATCAATAAAATAATATTTTAAATTAAATTATTTATTTTTATAATTTAAATGTTTAATTAAAATATTTTACAATATAACACAAATAAAAAATTCTACAATGATTACATATCTATATTTTTATTTTAATACATTTGGTACTTAAAAGAAAAAAGTTGTACATAATTTCTTAAATCAAATGTCAAAATTAGATACTTAGAATATTTAACTTTAAAAAAGGAATATTTAATTAAACCTTCAACTTAAGTTACGAAAGTTAATTCTAGTCTTTAAAGAATATCATGGGATCTTTTAGTCACAACTTGTGATAGTCATCTCACTCTGTCCTTTCATTAGATTAAGAGTAAAAAATGGTTGACCTCTCATCTTTTTATTGCATAACTCGATGCGTCTCTTCAAAGGAGAGGTTCCAACTTTTCAATTCTATCATTTAATTTGATCTTAAGGAAATAATACCAAACATCACTTCTTAAACTCAAAGAACTGGTTCCTTCAACTTGAACTCTTTCTTCACTTGATATATTATCAGGTACTAAATTAGAGCTCTTCATCATATACACGAGAGTGATATTGCATTCTGTGAACATCAAAACCTCACGTCAGAATTTCTTCCAAGGCAAATGTGCAGTTGCTCCATTCTCATGCGAGGTGTACCTGGAGTTCATGATGTTGCCTTGTCATCTTCTTTTTTGATGAATAAGAAAATACCTATGTAGCTCGGACACGGCAAAATAGAGTCATGTTTGTGTGTCGGACACATGTCTGTGTCGAACACCTATTGACACGCAGTGGACACGTGTCCGTACTGTTAGAAATACATGTTAGTGGACTAATATAATCACAACTTAATTCCATATGCCTAACCACAAATTGAATTGCTTAATGTACATTTAATAACCATAATGGGGTGGTTAATTTGCTAATTGCATTTGAGGCACATGGTAGTACCCTAATTACTATATGTTGGCCCATTAACCTATAGTTCATACCATCCAATTAATAATAAGACAATTAGCCCATTCTACTCCTTAGGGTAGAACATGTCATAATATATGACATAAGGTGTGATTGTTGAGTTAAGCAATATACATTGTGAGTATTGGGTGTGGAAGAGAAAGAGGGTGTTCTACCATTAATCTCTCTTGCAAGGTTTGTGTGTTTCTTCTCTCTTTGATAGGTTTGAAGAAACATGGAGAGGATGCAAATCCAAATGCCAAGTGTTGGAGGTATGCTTCTTTAATCTTGTTATGCTCTAAATAAAATGGATCTTGGTTATTGAATGTGGTTTAATGCTTCTAGCAATTGGTATCAGAGCCAGATCATTTGATTTTAGAGCTCCATTTTTGGTTGTTTTTATACCTCTTTCAGTTGAAATCGTTTTTTTGGCTAAACAACTTTGAAATGATGTATTCGTGGTTCAGAAGAGTTGCTTGGCTGCTGTTGTTGTGTTTTACCTCTGTTTTGGAGCGAGAACCACGATTTTTGGATGAGTTTTTCGTGTTTTATCCATGGCCGAAATGGGTTTGTTGCTTTCACTTTTTGGAGCACCTTTGGCTGAAATGGATATGATAGATCCATAGATGGTGAAAAATGGAAGAAAACGCCTAAAAAATCGTCAGAAAAGGAGGTCAGAGGAGGAAGTTCCAGCTGGGTCGGACCGGCGGGTCCGCGGGTCGACCCGTCGACCGGGCTGGAGGTCAGGGACGATGCAAACGGCGTCGTCCCATGCGGGGTCAGCGCGTGGGTCGCATGCACCCTGCCCAACCCGAACCTATGCACGGGTCTCCCGTGAGCCCGACCCGCTGCCCGAATCGCACCGGTATTTTATTTTATTATTATTTTATTTATTTATGTATTTATTTGTTAAAAAATTTTTTAAAAAAAATTCTGCATGCGCATGAGGGCACGTGCAGACTCTTTTCTGGACCAATTTTTTGTTTTTTCTCCAAATTTTATTTCTGATTTTCCCCATATGTTTATGAATAAGATTAATCAGTAATTTTATTTGATGATTCAAATTATTTTAATCTTGTATGGCATAAACATGTGTTTTGTTAATAATAGTTCATGCTTATTTTTACCTGTCGTAGAATTGAGCATGTGAAACTATATATGATGAGGAATTTTTTAAATATTAACAATATTTAAAATTTGTGTTTTTCCTCTAAAATGACGTTAAGATCCATACGGGTAATTAATTATCCTGTCGATAATTACTGCTTAGTAGGATGCTTAATATGGTGAAGAAATTTTATTAAAATATTATGAACCGCACA
>JAOSBK010000205.1:1998655-2010285 GCA_027568895.1 Erythroxylum shatona | reverse complement strand
GATTCGACCAGGTCCGACATGTTATAGGTAGAACCCGACCCATTGACATTTTTAGATATTAAATAAATAGAATTGAGTTATGAATAGAATATAATAAAATATAGTCACTTTGAGGTTCCTATCAAATGAGGCTTGGAATGAAGACAATAGGATGATCTAATGGAAATTGTGGATAAATAATGTAAGAGGATGCTATAGTTTGAGGTGGTGCGGGGGAAGCTGTTCTCTTTCCCCTAAAGTGCGACTTTTTGTGTACGGGTATTTTATAAGTGTTGAATTTTTGTTAATCAATTTAAAATATTTTTACAATTTTTATTAATACAAGTTTTAATGTTTAACTTTTTTTAATTTTTATTAAGTATTAAAATTTAAATAATTTAACATGTTCATTTATATTGATAAAATATGAATAAAATAATATTTTAAATTAAATAATTTAACTTTTATGATTAAAAATTTTAATTAAAGTTTTTAAAAATATGACACAAATTAAAAATTAAACAAAGAATATATATCTATATTCTTATTTTGATACTTAAAAGGAAAAAATATACATAATTTTTTAAATGAAATGTTAAAATTAGATACTTAGAATATTTAATTTTTTAAAAACTGAATATTTAATTAAACCTTCAACTTAAGTAAAGTAAGTTAATTCTAATCTTTAAAGAATATCATGGAAAAAGATTTCTTAAAAATCTACTCTAAGCATATTAAGATTTAGATACTCAAATTTAACATTACTTAAAAGAGAGAAATCTACTTTAATTGTATACATTTTTTAATAAAAACAATTATCTAAAATAAATACAATTTTTTACATCAACCAAAAAACAAAATATAATATAAATTTCAAATAAAAATAAAAATAAAATTTATTTAAGCTTACCTAAGTGGATAAAAGCAATGATACAAAAATTTCTATGTTATTCTGCATAAAATCAAATAATTAAACAAGTAAATATTCACATCTTCATTTTGCAAAAACTTAAACCAATCACCTGAAAAAAAGAAGTAAAGATTAAATAAAACAAACTAATAATAAAAAACAAGCTAGTTAACCGGTAGAATCAAATCTTTCATAATTTGTATTATTTTATCTATATGTAAAAATTTATAATTATAATAATTTTATTTAATAAATATCAAATACATGATAATTAACAAATAAATATACCTTTATTATCAAATATTTGTTCAAAAAAACTTTAATTTGAAAGAATGGTCTTCGTACCAATATCTATATAAAAAATATAAGATAATATGATAAATGATTGATAAAATCATAAAAATAAAAAATAAACAAAACCTAAAGTAAAATGTTTACCTTGAATATTTTCAGCACCTAATCAACTTCGACTACACATTAGAACTTCTACAGTCTGAAGATGAAATCGATTATAATGAGTATTCACTATCTGACCGTCGATACTAAAAGCAACATCATGCTTTAAACTACATAATACTCAAAAACATAAATACACGATTCTATTAATATTATTCTAAACCTAAAAATGCAAAAAACATCTAATCAAGCCCTATAAATATACTAAAACACCTACCAAAACATAATGTAAACTACAGCTACCAATATCCTTACACTTAAACTTTTACTTGTCTTCAAGCAAAAACAAACTCAGACACACCAAACATATGCATTAATGATACAATGACATCTAACTTCACAAAACTAATTTAATCTTAAAAAATCAATCAAGTTATTCCAACACATTAACTTATGCAATTTATGATCAAGCATTTTATATTGAATATATATACTAATCAAGATCTTAACATCTTATTCATTCACCCCAGGTACTTGTACACACACATTGATAATTAGTAGTCAATCAAAATTGCAACTATCACTAAGTAGTTTTTCATGAAAATTCTTATTATTTTCAAAGATCGATAGGATTTAGTTATTGAAACACTATATTTTTTAATTTTCTTTAACATTGACCTAATTTTTTGACACGAAAGCAAACATTTGTGATGAATATCCCCTAGTACTTAACTAGATCATGTTTTATTAGTTAGCTTGGTTGAAATGTCATCCTAGCCTTTTGAAGCGAAGACAAATATTTATGATGAATATCCCCTGGTTATTCAGCTATATCACATTTTCAACTGACTACTAGCTCTATTCATAACTCTAAGGCTAGCGGAATAGTTATTTATTAAAAATACACAATTTTTTCACATTTAATATAGTCTATCTCATTGTTTTTAGCTAATTATCCTCATGAAAAAATATTAACGATGCTACTTATTCAATTGACTTATAATTATAAATGTATGTAACAAATTTCCTACGGTGAACAAACTGCTGTCATATCTTAATTAACATGTATATTTAACCAAGGATACTTAGAACACATATTTCACAAGTTAATATGTCTTTAAAACTTAAAATACTATGTTCAAAGCAAAACTAACTCCATCAAATCATAGCCATTGACACAATTCACACTCATGATGACACACTTGGACAACACATTGTTCTCAATGTAAGAAGAATAAAAAACAAAAAAAAAGAAACTAAAAATGACAAGAAAATAATTAAAAACAAAAGGAAAAGAAGGGTTAGAGTATGAATCCGTTATAGTGATTGAGGTGGCGATGGCATCAGAGATGGTATATTAATGCCTTGAGTAGTGAAATATTTGTAGATTCTTTGTATGTCTCAACGTTGTCGTCCTCTATCATCTCCTTCAGTAGTTTGTTGTTGTCTGAAAATACATTCAGTACCTTCTCCGATTCGGTAACTTCTTCTTCCTCTGGCTCCTCACTGGTTGATTCTCCAACTTGTTGTTACCGAGCTAGAACTAGCATGTCTTGTCCTCTTCTTTACATGTGATTTAGCGATAATAACTCGAAGTTCCATATGTTGGGGCGTCAAGATCTCAACTCTCATCAAATGACGTTGGTCAAAAATCTCAGGCAAAAACACAGCTAGTCCATCACAATTGAAACCATAATAATCAGCAATGGCAGTAACTAAATAACCCATGCGAAGACTACTGCTTCTCTTTATCGGAGTAGTAATAATGGTATTAAAAATATGCGTGGTTGTACAAACTTGAATGTTATTATCCACACACCATAAAATAAATAATTATTTCATCGATCACTTATTGCTTTCAATTTTATCAAAAATGATTTGGCATATAAATTTGTGTAGCAACAAGTGTTTACGACTATGAATGATATTATTATGTGCATTTTTAGTATCAAAGTTTTCTAGCCCAGTCTAATAGGTCCAATATCGCTTGGCACAAAAATCATCATGTTGATCAATAATGGTTGATTTTGGAAATTCACCAATGTCACACATAATCTCGTAGTTTAACTGGTTGGATTGACCCCGAAATCGAAACCAAAATTCATTATGGTTACTTGGTTCAAATTGAAGATAGGCAAATAATTCACGAGTTAGTTCCTCGCAGATAACAAAGTTAAAATTCATGAAATGTTTCCTTTGAATTATTCTACCTAGATCCTCAACCTTATCTCTCAATCCAAGTGTTTCCAAGATATTAAAGTCCAAGTACTTGAGCAAAACTACATTTCTAGAACGAAGAGTTTGGAAGCGAATACCTTCGTCTTCTGAGTTAATAGAAAAAGGTGCTCTGAAGTCTGCCACTCGATTTCGTGCACTACTCCCTGACAACTCCCTATTCATTGCAAAACTCATTCGTTGTAATTCACAATCTCTAGCTATACCTCTACATCTTTTTATGATGTTGACATTAGAACTTAGCAACAAATAAATAATGATAGAAAAATACGCACTAAACATATAAATATATATTTGAGCATAAGTCTATTTGTAGGTGCTAAAGATTAATAACCTACAGGTCCCTCTGTACTAATTGATCCATTGTTGGTTGAGGAAGAATGAGGTTGTTACTGACTTGCTTCATTGGTGGCTGAGGTAGAATGTTGTTGTAGATCCCTCTGTTCCACAATTTCAAAACCTACCACCTTCTTCCCTTTGTTTTTATCATGTGTCATTATATTAGATATCTAAAAAAACAAATAATGTTCAACAAATTTCAATATGCCTATGGCTCTTTTTGTATGAGCTCTCATTGGCAAGAAAAGAAAATGACCTAGAATTATCTTTCCACTATTATTTAGCTTCTATGGTTACATAACTTGAGAGTTAGTTAAGTTACCATTTTCTACATATTTTGTCAACAAGGAAACTATCACTTTGATATGTTACTTCTATTTGGCCAATTATTAATTCACATGGTAAATTGAGCGAGTTTTTTGAAGATAACACTTCAATAAGGTTTTAGGTGCAACTAACTTTAATTCTTTAACATGGTTTTTTTTATTAAAGAATTCTTTAACATTGATCCCGTGATTGATTCAATAACCTTTTACATTTTCCTCTTATATCTATGCATGTAAAATATTTTTTAATCAACTTTATATTGCTTGTTGTCTCTACCTAAAGTACTCAAATTGGTTTGTTTAAGTATCCAGTGTGCATCCAATGGTTAATCCTTAGGAAAATCAAAATGATTTTCTATATATGTTGTTCATGGTTGGTAACTCGTATGATTTATCACTAGCATCTTGGTGGAAAATATAAGATATGAAATGTTATTAGTCTTTCTCAACTCTTTTACAAAATGAAAACCTTTGGCAAATGATGGGGACGAATGCTGTGTTATATAATTCTTTTATTATTTGTATCTCGTTTTCTTTTAAAAAGCTACCACATGAACGTGTGAATGAATATACTATATCATGTAAAGCTCCGCAAATCTTTATGTGAACATATATGAAAATGGAGGCGGTGGTGATATCCCAATGGTCCTACAGGATTAGAGAAATCAGTTGTTTTAGAACAGTCACTGGTTGCAAAAACTATGTTTGTTCATTATGATGATGATTAAATCATTCAGTCAGTTATGCATGTTTTCGAATTTGGATTCCTTGTACCGTTTGATTTAACTTTTTAAATTTTTAGGATTTAATTTTTCAAAGGATTGTGAAGAAATTAATGTGATTGTTCTATATTGTTTGCTCATTAGGTGAAATGCATCATGCATGCAGTTCATTTAATTTAGTGATCTATATTACATTTGAGAAATCGTTTAGTGCATCTTTTGCTAGTTTAGTTAAAGTCAATAAGTTATTGAAAGAAGGTGTCAATAAACCAACTCTTGGGGGCAGATTCTTTTTTATTTTAATTGATGTTTTCGAACGTACAAGGAGTCTTCTTATGAAAGCAAACATAAGGAACTCCTCTATCTTATCTACCAAGTCTTATATCACTTAGAATATAAAAACATAATTATTTTTTCTTTTCGATAGAATTGGTGCGAAACTTTGTTTATTATTTTGTCCTTAAGAATTGTTAAAATTCTAATTAAAATCTTGTATTACTTACCATATATTATTATATTATTTACCATATATCATTATTTATTATTATTTTTAGGAATAATATATCATTATATTACAAACTTCATCGTAAAACTATTTAAAAATTTTGTGACACCATATAAAATCGTCAAATTATATTAAAAAACAAAAACAAAAAGTAAAAATCTATGTAATATTAATTAGATTTGAGTTTATAGTTTCATAAACGATTTGACATTTGTATTAGCTAAATTTATTTTTACATTAGAATAATTGTCAAAAATATTAAATTTGATTTTTTAAATATGATGTTCAATCTCAACCTGATCAAGTCAAAGTTAGTGAATTTATAATTATAAATAAGAGAGTTATTCTGTTATTAAATCATTGCCGAAACTCACCAATTCATTAATCGTCACCAAAGGCTAAGCATCTTACGACGATTTTTCTAAATCATCGCCAGAAGCTTTCCATTTGACAACGATTTTTCTGAATCATCACTAAAAGCATGTAATGTTGGAAATCATTGCGAAAGGCTGAACTTTTGGCAAAGCTCACATTTAGCTACGATTTTAAAATTGTCGCAAAAAAACATAGCCAAAGCTCCTTTTTGTTGTAATGAGTTTTTTGTGATGATTTCGAAAAAAACATCCCCAAAGCTTGGCATTAAGCGATAATGTTACTGCATTGTTGCCAAAGGTTTGCCATTTAGCGAACTTTTTGGTGATGATTTGTAGCTAAGGGCTACCTTTTAGAACACTCAATTGAATGATTAAGCTTACCCATCTGAAACAATCAACCAAAGAAACACGATATGCTTGTGAATGAATTGAAATACAATAAGCCAAAGAAACATGAGAATATTTGTACAATAATGCTTCTATGTCAAAAAAAGCAAAAAATATTGAAATAAAAAGAAACAAACTTAGAAAAAAATCCACAACTACTTAAACAAAAACCAAAAGCTATTATATAATACAAAGGCACTACAAGAAAATGGGCGTTTTGCGACATAAGTTACTAACAGAATGTGAAGGTTTTCCGTCAACAAGTGAATTTGCCGATGGAAATTACCGACTGCATGAGTCGTTAAAGAAACAGCCATCAATAATCTTTAAGGACGGAATAGAAATATTCCGTCAGTAATTTATTTTTAAGTCCGTCAATAACTTTATCAACGGAATATTTTTATTCCATTAGTAAATATTACTAATGGACAAAGTATTGAAAATTCGCCAAAAGATTTAGCGACAGATAATATATGTATTGATAAATTTAGCGATAGTCAAGTTGATGAAGTTCAGTTGAAAAATATAGCGATGATAAGTTTTCCGTCAGTAAATTATTATTTACAAATGTAATTTTCTTATATGGTAATTCCGTCAATAAATGCATCGATATTTTTTTTATTTTTTATATATTTAAATTGTAAATTTAATTTTAATTGGTAATCTTATGATTGATATTTAATTTCTCCTGTTATCTTATGATAATATATTGAATTTTTACATTTAATTTATCTAAACAGTAAGTTAAATGATAATATAAAGTAAAAATTATCTTAATTGATAATAACAAATTATTACCTATAACAATAAATATGTAATTCACACAAAATGACTTGAGAGTAACAAAATTAAGCTATGCAATTGGTGAAGGCGGATGATCTGACTGTTGCGATAAGATGTTGCCCCTCCTTCGACTCATCTATCTTATCACAGAGCTGGGCTATATATTTCATTGACTGTTGTAACTAAGTTGCCAACATCTGTACTTTGCTCTCAAGCTGAATGACTCTCTTATTGGATGTCAATCGCCTATTAGATGTAGCTGTACTGGACGTAGAGGAATGCGATAACATGTGTTCCCAAATTAACCTAAGCCAAAGATCCTTCCACGACAGTCCTTACTACCCACTGCATCAAGATATGCCCGACTCTCATCAACAGTTTTAGAGTATTGAGATTGTCGTCGAATGCTTTCCTGTATTTAGTTCAATTAGAAGGCAATGCTTATGTTAATAAGTTATAATTATTAAGAATTATTATTAAAGCATAAATTTCACATACATTAAGTTCTCTACATCGAGTATTGACAAAAGTCACACTATCATGCTTGTTAATGTAGTTGTGCAAAAAGAGCTGACGAGATGTAGGCTTCTTGCCTATAGACTTTTCCTGCATCAAAAGAAAATATCATAAGTGAATTACAATTTCAAAAAATTTTGACAAAATTTCTTCTATTTTTATGATATTTACCTCATATTGAACAAAGAAAGTAACTCAATAGGATAGTTATATGACATCAGACATTTATAACATTATCATTCTCTATAATACACATATTTTCATTCCAAAATTTACAAATCAAATTAAATTGAAATACATAAAAGTAAAAAAATCAAAATATAAATATAAAGTGTAGATACTTATAAGTTTTTCTGCGTGCTCTTGGTGGGTAATAGATCCTCCAGTGTGTATGGGAATACTTTCTCTCTCCAGTCCTCTATATCTGTTGGTAGAATTGCACTTTGAAATGAACATTGTCTCGGGTGACATCTGATATTTTTGTCAACAACTCCATAGTTCTTCAGATATATATAGAGGTTGTACACTAGTCTTGTGTAGTGCACCAAGAAAGTCTTTATAACATATACGAGCTCGCTTCTCCTATACTTTATAAATTACGATGTCAAATTTGAAATCTCAAAAAATTATTCCTGCAAAAAAGAAAAACATAATATAAGTAACTTACAATATTTATATAAAATTAATTAGATAAAAAATACAAAAGAATATATTTTTTGTTACCTAAAACTCCTGATAATAAAAATATTTTATTGCTTGAGAGACATTCTTCTATATATAACCTTCAAGATTAATCTTCCTCTTGAACTTGGATGTCATGTTTCTTGAACACATTCTAGACAAAGCCAACAAAATATATAAGCAATTTTAGATAATTTTCAAATTAAAACCTATAACTTCAATATAAATCTATATTGTTATCATTTATGTATTTTCACTAAAAATTGTTGAATATTGTGATATGCGTTCTTTCATCTACTTTTACTCCAAGCTGAATGTCGCCTTTTTCATCCGCAATGGTTACCCCTTTTTTTTTTTAGTACAGGGGTGGTGGATGGTGTAGCAGAGCTACTATTTGGTGTAATAGTAGGTACAGAAAATGATGCCTCATCTAGATGTTTAGTAATTGGAGATACAGTATATGATTTTGTAGCAGCTACAACATGTGATGCTTCACCTGAAAAATAATTGGCTCCAATTCATGATAACCTTAGCTTTAACTGCACCATATCCTAACTTCTCTTTAGTAATATATTTTTAACATGAAATTCACATTTTATTGAATATTTTGGTAATAGAACAATATAAATTGAATATATAATAATATACTGTTGATGCAATAATAGATTTATTCATACAATATTCTATTATAAGCACAAATTAATAGCTATCATGATGACTTAATTATAATTTAAAAATATCATCATTTTTTAAAGAATTAGAATCATACTAATATATATCATATCGAAATATTCATGTCTCATATTCATCAAATTTCTTAAATCATGAACATTTAAAATCTATTTCCCATATTTTACACTCATTTTTTGCCATACAATTAGCCAAAGAAACATGAGAATATTTGTACAATTAATACTTCTACATCAAAAAAAGCAAAAATATTGGAAATACAAAGAAACAAGTTTACCGACGGAGAAGATGTATCTGTCAAAAAATTATCGACAGTTTGGTTATTCCGCCGCTAAATTCATATTATCATTACTAACAGTTATTTGTTTTCCGTTGGCAAATCGATAAATTTTATCGACAAACTTTTTTCGGTCCATAAATTTACTAAAAATTATTTTTAAAAATTTTCTTTCATTAAATTTTATTTGATGATGTTATGATTGATGCATAATTTAAAAAGTTATGAGTTATTTGTTGATAATATTTTAATTTGTTTCAACAATTAATTTAGTAAAACAAAAAATTAATTGATGACATAAAATAAAAATTATCTTAATTGATAATACAAAATTATTTTGTACATAATAAGTATTTGTAATTCATACAAAAATGATTACAAGTTTGTTATTCATTTGGTGACTACGGCTGCTCTGATTGTTGCGATGAAGTGTTACGCCTCTCCTTCAACTCATCCATCTCATTACGGAGTTGAGTTATGTACTCCATCGATTGTTGCAATTGAGTTGCCAATGTCTGCACTGTGCTCCGAAGCTCATTGACTTCATTGGTTCTCGACTGCTTACTAAATGTTGCTGTATTGAACTTAGAGGATTGCGAACATGTGTTCGCAAATGACCCTAAGCCGAATATCCTTCCACGACGGTCCCTACCACCCACTGCATCAAAATAGGTTTTATTCTCATCAACATCTTCAGACTGCTGAGACTGTCGTTGAATACTTTTTTATATTTGGTTCTATCATAAGGTAATATTTATGTTAGTAAGTGATAATTATTAAGCATTAATATTAAAGCATAAATTTCACATACATTTAATTCTCTACATCGAGAGTTGACGAAGGTCACACCGTCGTGTTTTTTAGTGTGAGTGTGCAAAAAGAGTTGACGAAAAGTAGGCTTCGTGCCCATAGATTTATCCTGCATCAAAATAAAATGTTATAAGTGGATTACAATTTATAACATTATCATTTTTCATAATATACATATTTTCATTAAAAAATTCACGTATCAAATTAAATTAAAAATACACCAAAGTAAAAAAAATTAGAATATAAATATAATGTGTAGATACTTACAAGTCTCTCTGCATGCTCATGGTAAGTAACAGATCCTCCAGTATGTACAGGAAGATTCTCTCCTCCCAATCCTCCACGTCTGTTGATAGAATTACGCTTTGAAATATACATTGCCTTTGATGATGTCCAATATTGTTGCCAACGAGTCCATATTGTTCAGAAATATAAGACGGTCGTACACCAGTCTTGTGTATCGCACCAACAAAGTCTCGATAACGTATACGTGCTCGACTCTCCCATACTTTATAAATAACCGTGTCAAATTTAGAATCCCAAAAAAATTCTTTCTGAAATAAAAAGAAAAACATACAATAAGAATCTATAATGTAATAATATTTATCTAATAAAAGTATAAAAATCAATTTTAAAAAAAATTAGTTTTTTTTTATCTCAAACTCTTTATAGTAAAATTTCTTTGTCGCCTGAGAGATATACTTCCAAATATAACCCTCAATATCAATCTTCTCCTTAAATTTAGATGTCATGTTTCTTGAGCATGGTCCAGACGGAATCAACCTAATATTAAAAAAAATAATTTTATACCATTTTTAAATTTAAACCTATAACTTAATTATAATCATATGGTGGTTAATGTATTTTCACTTACAAATTGTTGACAATTATGATATAAGTTCTTCCATCAACTCCCTTAATTCCAGGTTGGAGAATGTCTCCTTCATCCACATTGTTTGTCCCTGATATCTCTGTCGATATAAGTGTAGTGGATGATGTAGTCGCAAATATGGAAGGTACTTTATTAACATCATTCTCTATTGTTTCCCCATCCTCCACCTTTAAAAAACATAAATGAGCTCAGAAATATCCATGAGATCAATAGTTTTCCATAAACATGGAAAAAAAAGTAACTATGTATCTTCATTAAGGTTGTTAATTTGGCACAAAAACATATATTTTTACATAAATTGAAACCTCGTATGATCAATGACATCATACAAGGTTTCTTAAGCCAATGTTTCCTCACAATAGGTGCCTCCTAATCCATTATTAAGCTTAAAAGTGTGCAATTATCTGAAATATAATTTTTTTGGTGAAATCAGCAAAAACAGTTCAGGATAAGAATGAAACAGCAAACAGATATTGAGAGTTACCTTGTCTTAGCATAATTTTTTTGGTGAAATCAGCAAAAACAGTTCAGGACAAGAATGAAACAGCAAACAGATATTGAGAGTCACTATAAGAAAACTCACGTTCTCCGACGAAATATTCCGTCGGAGAAATGAACATTTCCGTCGGAAATTATGTTTGCAGACGGAACGCGACGAAAGAAGAAACCGTCGTCAACATGGCTGTCGCTATTACTTACCGACGAACAATGACCGTCGGTATATTGTCAACGGAAAACCGACGGAATATTATCCGTTGTTGTTATGTTGCGACGGACATTGATTAAAAATTGCGTCGGTGAAATGCAG
>JAOSBK010000205.1:1964936-1987136 GCA_027568895.1 Erythroxylum shatona | reverse complement strand
ACTCATATTAGCATTCATTATATAGTTGCAATTGCAATATAAAATAACAATATAACGATATTGAAAATAAATATAACACAAGGCTTTACATTGCTAAAAAGTTATTTAGTTGAACAACATAGCCTTCAATGTGTGGCAAGAAACCTCCTCACCCACCTAATTCTTTGAGAAGGCAGAATAGTAAAAAACACAAGCATTTGTGTAAGATGATCAGGAATTTTGCCTAATGCAGTATCTCTTTCATCATCTGTGAGCCCCTCTATCTCACCCAATGCACTATCTAACTGTTCAAGTCTTTGTTGAATATACCTTTCAGTCCCAATACTTTTACACAAATTTTTTCCAACCTGATTTATGGTATCACCCAATATCCTGACAGCAACAATAAGCGAATCTGCACAGCTTGTTTCTCCCCTATCATTTCTCCTTTTTTTCCTCCTTTTAAAAATATTTTCAGCTTGTCTTTCAAGATTTGATGATTGAGGTTGGGTAAAGGACTCATCTATATCATGCAAACCATGTTCATATTGATTTTCATCACCTTCATTTGACTCACCTACACCTTCTTGCCTTTCCATTTCTTCAATAATATCTGCAGCAATTTGTACATCATTTTCAGCTGCGTGATCTTTTCCATAGATCCCAGTCAATTCATTATAAAAAGGAAAACTCTTCCTTCGAAATTGAGCAGCATCTTTGTGACTGACAAGATGAAAAAAATCAATAATTTATATAAATGACAAGAAAGTAGTTAAAAAAAATACTTAAAACAAGTTAAAAGTTCAATACTTACACTTAAGTAAGAATTCCATACATGATCTTCAGCAGTGACCATCTTCCTTTCAGTATCCCATCCAAATCCACTAGTATCTTTCTTTACCATATCATAAACAATGCTCCACTCTTTCTTTAAGGTCTTAATCCTAGACTCTATGTGAGGTCTAGCTTTTAAGTTTGAATTATGAAGCTTTGTTGCTATCATTCTTTCTAATTCATTGAGATACCCAGCTTTAAATCCAATATCAGCATTGTATGTTTCCACATTATGCAAATCAACCATGCAAGAAACTAGCACAACATCCTCATCATAGTTCCACTTTCTTTTTGTTCCTTTTGAACTTTGAGAATCAATACTTGAAGGGGAATTCATCGGCATACTTATCTACCAAATTAAAGCAATATTGATAAATTAAAAAATAAACATCATAATAAAGAAAACATTTATAAAATTCTTCATATCAATTAACATTAATGATCAACTTACAAAAACATTCATATAGTGTTCAATAACAACGTACAATATAAACAACAAAGAGTACAACTACTTACATAAACAATAACGCATTTTCAACATAATTCATACCACTCAAAGAACTCAGACACCCTTCTATCATATCAATTAGCAATTAACACGTCCCAAGCAGTTCAGATGATCTTTTACTCGAACTTCAAACAAATTGATGTAAACACATTTAAACGACTCATGGACAATCAGTGGTTAAGGGACAATGATTGATGGAAGATGGAGATTATAGATAAACACTATTCACAACTTTGCACATCAAACAACCAATTTGCTTATGCAAACATAACAAGCTAGATCCATGATCATGATTCAGGAAAATGAGAAACAGAAGACTTGTGGCCTCTACCAACATTTGGTTTCCTTTTACAAATGGGTCAAGTTGGGTTTTATAAGAAAAACTGAAGAAAAAAGCAATTACCGGCGACAAATGTTAGGAAAAAAGTTGTCCTTATCGAATCAATGCAACTGGCAGAGAAATGATGGAAAAAACCGACGATAGCATTAAGAGTGAGAGCCAAAGACTAGCATGAGTGAGACCAGAGCAGAGAGTGGAGAAAAGAGACAATCGCAGGAGAGAGCCACTGGGTGTGAGTGAGACTAGACGAGATGGTGATGATGCGTGAGTGAGAAAGAACCGTGGGAGGAGAGGACGAACTTGCTGTTGCGTAAGTGAGAAAGTATCTTGGGAGGAGAGGACGAAATTGTCAAGTTGAACAATTTGTTGTGTTTACCTATTCCAGACGTGCATGGAATAGGTAAAGACAAGGGTTAGTTATCATTATCTATTCCTTGATATCTAGGAATTACTAATGTCAGGAATGGTTATTCTGCAGGCTTTTTGTTAATCAAACAAAAAATTCCTAATTATTAGGAATAGATGGGTAATAGAACACCTATGACCACGAACCAAACAGGCCGTAAAGGTTGGTTGGAGTGAGGTGAGCAACATCCTAAAATTTTGGTTATCGACAATGGAGAGAGGTTGTTCATCATCAACGATCATCGTAGTTAGCAAATACTTTGATCTGTTATAGTCATAACTTCTGACAGTCATCTCACTCTTCCCTTTCATTAGGCTAGGAGTAAAAAATGTTTGACCTCTCATCTTCCTTTTATTGCATGACTCTATGTGTCTCTTCAAATGACAGGTTCCAACTTTAGAACTTACAACCAACATTTTATGACAATACTTGCATTTGGCACTTTTCAATTCTATCATTTAATTTGATCTTAATGAAATGATACCAAACATCACTTCTTAGACTCAAAGAACTGGTTCCTTCAACTTGAACTGTTTCTTCACTAGATATATTATCAGGTACTAGAATAAAGCTCTCCATTGGTATATCGTCAGGTTCTAAATTAGAACCCTCAATTGAATGATTACGCTTATCCATCTGAAACAATCAACCAAAGAAACATGATATGCTTGAATATATGAATGAACTCAAATACAATCAACCAAAGAAGCATGAGAAATTTGTACAATAAATGCTTCTACATCAAACCAAAGCAACAATATTGGAAATAAAAAGAAACAAACTTGAAAAAAAAACAATTACTTAAACAAAAACCAAAAGCTATTCTATAATGCAAAGACGTAGCCATAAATGTGTCAGCTCCAGAATCACAACAAAGTAAAGGTATTCTATGTACGCGTGTATAAGTTGATATCATGTCCGAGTATAACTTCAAGACAAGATATGATTAATAGTTAAGCTAGAAATACTATAATTGCAGTTGAATAACCAATTGCAAAGCATGAAAATCATACCTCTAAAGTACCCAAAAGTTGCTCATGCATCCTTTTATTTATGCGAACCGAACTTGGACCCTCATTCTTTGGAAAAACTCGTGGCATTTGCTCAATCAAAATAGTTTCTTTCTCCTAGCCAATTATAAACAAAAAACAAAAGATAAAAACATCTATTAAGTTACACCCAAAAGTAAACACTAAGAAAAGCAACAAAATTCAGGCATCTACCTTCTTTACTTCTCTTTGAATCCCATCCCTCCTAGACCAATCACCCTGTTGTATATTGAATGGTCTTTTGTTGAAATCATTGCCCACCCCGATATTTCCTTCCTCAACCAATTGCTCTTTACTGGCATCATTGTCTATTATTTCCCCATCCTCCACCTTTAAAAAATATAAATGAGCCCCACATATGTCCATGTGATCAATAGTTTTCCATATATATAGAACAAAGATAACTATGTATCTTCATTTAGTTTGTTAATTTAGCACAAAAACATACATTTTGGAGAAACTGAGAAGCAATCATGTCAGAAATTGAAACTTCGTATGACCAATAACGACATACAAGGTTTCTTAAGTCAATGTTTCCTCACAATAGGTGCCTCCTAATGCATTATTAAGCCTAAAACTACGGAACTATCTGAAATATAACTTTTAAGTGAAAATCAGCAAGAAAGTTCCAAGACAAGAATGGAACAGCAAACAGATATCCAGAGTTACCTTGACAACACCAGACAAAAGGCGCCGTTTAGCTGGCGGTTGATCTTCTGCTTCATTTCCATCTGCCTGAAACTATCCAATTTGATGAACATACAACTATTAAAAGGGACGTATACCAAACATTTATCTGCAACCTTGCATGTAACCATAGGAAAATAAAAATAAAAATAATAACAATTACCGGCGGAACAAGGCCACCTTTAGGAGCCACATTGGCGGCGAAGTTGCGAGGACCAGCAGCTGACAAACCTGGAGGACTACGAAGGCGCTCAGTAATCTGAGATTTGCAGATAAATAAACCAACACATCACAAAAAAGAAAAAAAAAAAAAGAACAGCAGTCCCAAAGGGAACACATTACGCAGCAAAGAGCAAGAGAAGAGACGAGAAGAGAAAACGATACCTGGCGCTGTTGGGGAAGAAGCTCATCAACCTCTTGCGGGAGCTCTTCTTCAGTCTTCTCGACGGCGGCGGAATCCATCAGGGCAGTGAGGTTGGTTCTGAGTCTCAGAAATGTGTACCAAATCCTAAAAAGTAAAAAGCCTTAGATTTTTAATTGAGTTTATAAAATAAAAATATTGTATAAATAATTTACATTTCAGTTATCTAAAAACAAAAAATATAGTAATAAAAAAGAATTAACATTATTGTTTTATTAGTTTTTTTTAGGGGATTATTGTTTTATTAGTTAAAATTTTGATATTAATTAATTATTATATTTAAAAAATTGATTGATTTATTTATTTAATAAATATATAAAAATCCTAGGCAAGGGTTTTATAGCTGTCGAGGCGCCTGGATTTGTTTCACGAACTCTCAGACCAGACCTCACTGCCCTGATGGGTACCACCGTCGTCGAGAAGACTGAAGATGAGCTCCGACAAGAGATCGATGAGCTCCTTCGCCAACAGCGTCAGGTACTCCTTTCTCTTTTTCTTCTCTTCTCTTGTTCTTTGCTCTGTGTACCCTCTGGGATTGGACGGTTTAGTTTTTTTTTTTGGTTGGCGACTAAATCTCTTTGTGTTGGTTTATTTGCCTGCAAATCTCAGATTACTGAGCGTCTTCGTGATCCTCGTGGACTCCGAAGAGGAGGGTTGTCAGCAGCTGGTCCTCGCAACTTCGCCGCCAATGGGGCTCGTCAACGAGGCTTTGTTCGGCCGGTAATTGTTGTTATTTGTTTTTCTTTTCTCTATGGTTGTTGTTACATGCAAGGTTGCAATTAAACGTTTGGTATACGTCTCTCCTAATAGCTTATGATCATCAAATTAGATGCTTTCTCTTTTCTTCCAAAATCTTGCTGGGATTTTTTTTTTAACCTTATAGAGGATTGTTAAATGAAATTTGTGGATAGTTTCAGGCAGATAGAAATGAAGCGGAAGATCAACCTCCAGCCAAACGGCGCCTTTTGTCTGCTGTTGTCAAGGTAAATCTGGATTCCGTTTGTGGGTTCATTCTTGTCTTGAGCTTAGTTGCTGATTCACCAAAAAAGTTGTATTTCAGATAGTTTACTTTTAGGCTTAATAATGTACTAGGAAGCATGTGCAATGCGGTGCAGTTCTAACATGTTCTGTATCTGTACTTGTTTTTGTGATTCACAGTTGTGACATTTGAGTTTTAAACATGCGTTTATCATTTGAACAAATACAAGGAAAATTTAACTTGTCTTGTATGATGTTATTGGTCATACGAAGTTTCAATTTTTTTGCCATGATCGGATCTCAATTACTGTCAAAATTTATGCTTTTGTGCTAAATTAACAAACTAAATGAAGATACAAGGTTACCCTTTTGTTCTACGTATATGGAAAACTATTGATCAGATGGACATTTCTTGTGCTCATTTACATGTTTCAAACTACAAATTTTTTTGAAGGTAGAGGATGGGGAAATAACAGAGGAACTTGAATCAGAGAATGATGCCAATAAAGAGCAATTGGCTGAGGAAGGAAATATAGACCTTGGCAAGGATGATTATTCTGATGAAAGGCCATCCAAGTTACAGCAGGGTGGTTGGTCTAGGAGGGACGGGATTCAAAGAGCAGGAAAGAAGGTATATGCCTCACTCTTGTCTCCTTTCTTAGTGTTTACTTATGGGGGTGACTTATAGATGTTTTTGTCCTTTGTTGTTTACTTATTAATTGGCTAGGAGAATGAACCTCTTATGACTGAACACGTGCCACGAGTTTTTCCGAAGAATGAGGATCCAAGTTTGGTTAGCAGAAATAAAAGGATGCTCGGACAACTTTTGGGTACCTTAGAGGTATGGCTTCTATGCTTTGCGACTGGTTATTCAACTGCAGTGACAGTATATCTAGTTTTGCAGTAACACTTGCAACTCTTCTGTTTTATTTTAAGCTCTGGTGTTTTGTCGAATAGATCATGCTGAAAACAATGATTTGTTTCCCCAAAATCATAACCTCCAAGCCTTTTTGTCTGAATAAATATTTACTGCATATATTGGTGGTAAATTGGAAAAAGGAAGTTGTCTGAACCTCAATGGCCGGGACATTAGTATAAATGCAGAATATTTAAACCACTTTTGTCAAATTCATCAATTGGGATAAATGTTTGAGAATTAACCTGCCTGCATTTGTTACGTTTTGTCTATAATTAGAAGATAAAGGAGCATGGGTGTAATATTTTACTGACTGGCTTACCTCAAGCCTATACTTTTGTTTTGTTCTTTCATACATGGAGAAGTGCTTCTAATGTTTGTTTAGCTAGATAAGGCCTACATTTTTGTAAGAATAAATTTATCCCTATTGGGTGTTGATGGAGTAGCCTAGTGGTTGACACTCCCTCTCTGAGATTAAGAGGTCTTCAGTTCAACCTTGGTATAGTGGGGTTGAAGAAACGGATTATCCTTTATTCTGTAATCCAAATCACTTATGAAGAAAATTTATCTTTTTGTGATTACAAAAGCTCATTTTTCATGATGTTGAAATTGTTTGAGTTTGCTTGCATGCTAAATGCATTAATTCATCATATTTCTATTGAGTACTTGCATTATTTAAGTTTTTATTGTTGCTTATATACTTTGATTATTTTGGCTTATGTTAGAAGTTCAGGAAAAAAATATGAAAATTTATCTTAATTAATTGTTTAAGGTAGTCTATAAACAACGTGCATAGCATAGCTAGAAAATGGGATGCAAGAAAAGAAACGAATTGGTAGTGACCCCCCCTCCTTTTCTAATAGGATTCTGCAATCATATACCTTCTACCAGCCATGATGATTAATAAATTTGCATTGCTTTGAAAATCAGGTGTTTTTACCTATATATGTACATTGTCCGACCCCAGCTAACCCTAAATGAATATTATATACGAATTAAAAGCAGAGACCAGTTGTGGGGATATCGACAAGCCAGAAGTTATATTTATAGAAAGAGACTGACAATTTCCAACAGGGGATTAGAGGCCAGCTGCTTGACATATTTTATTGCAGATACATATTTATATGTGTTCATTTCATTATATTTCTATTGAGTACTTGCATTATTAATATTTTTCTTGTTATGTCAGAAATTCAGGAAAGACGATATGAAACTTTCAGGGACTGAAGCATACATTCAAAGGTCAAATGCTTTGCAAAGAGTAAGTATGGCAGTTAATACAATCTAAGCAGTATGTTGCATTTGAAATCACCTGTAAAGGCCTTTTTCAGGAAATTAAATGGTCCATAAGTGAAAGCTTCATTACTATTCCAACTTGACAATTAGAAATTTACATTGAGATTTAGTAGCAAACAATCAACGCAATTCTTCATGCTGTTATTATTCTGGTTGTGTTGTGAGTGCATAATAATATTTCTTTATTGTGAAGTGTGTGGAGTATGTTTGTATTTAAGTGGTTTTATGTTTAATTAGGTTGTGTCCTGAACTAAAACAACTTCTCAAAGCGTTTTATGCTTTGGTCTAATGTAACAACTTGATGTCTTCCTCTTATTTAGGCAGAGCAGAGAGCACGTGAAGAAAGTGAAAGGCTGAGGCAGCAAGAGCGTGAAAAAATAGCAGAAAAGAGGAGGAGAGATCTGGTGTGTTTTTGTATATGCTATCTTTAGAACAGTTGGATTCAAAATTAATGTGATATAAGGTAGCAAATCATCTTTCCTATCTGTTCTTTTGCTACATTAGGTTCTCAGAGCTCGAGTTGCTGCGAAAGCCGAAGAAAAGAAGTTGGAGTTGATGTTTCTTCGGTGGACGGAGCACCATAAGAAACTTAGCAATTTTATAAGGTATAGTGTGCTACCGTTTGACATAAAATCTTCCCTTGTTTGACAATTTCTTTCGGGGATAGAATATTCAATATTAATTTCCTTATAAGTAATCATTGTTTGGTGCAGGTTATTTTTAACTTTGGTCCAAAAGTGTCCATATTCACAATTTTATTGAGACGAAGATAAGTTTCCGTTCATATGTATAGTAATCTTGAACAAAGTGGACAAGTGAATGCTTCCTACTTTCAAGAACTTAAGGGTCATATTATTGCCTTTTTTTTCCATTGATTCATCTTAATTGCTTATGTGATGTTCATTTCAGGACCAAGGCAGAGCCTCCAATTTATTACTTGCCCAAAAAACCGTTGGATGAAGCTGCAGCCGTACTTGAACAGCATAAAGAACAGGTGAGTTACTTGGAAACTTGTAACAAATGCTTTTGTTCTTTGTAAAATAAATCTTTATTCCTCGGGCCTATATTCTGATGAAAACAATGCAAAAGATGTGCACCCGTTGTCAAATTTCTTCTGAAAATAGTGAAAATCTAGTGCTCGGGTTTGCTTTGACTGTTCCTTTTCTTTTATTTTTATGCTTGTTTTTCCATGTAAACAAGAAATAGTTCTTTTTATTGGTCCATTGTATGACATCCAAAACATGTGTTTGCTGGAAAAGGAAAAGAATGGAAAGAAAGTCTGGAGAAAATGGGCAGTGATGCTTTAGACTGCTAAATGTTGCAAACTATTGGTTCGGCAAAAATATACGAATCTTGTGTAAACTTGAATTTTATTTATTATTCAACTAATATGCTTTTATTTTCAGGTATTTTCCCAATGGAAAGCTGCTAGGAGGGAGGAACTATCAGAATATCAGAAGCAGGTGGCAGATCAGTATCTGGAAAATGTTGAAAAGGAGTTGGAGAGGTGGCAAAATGCTAGGAAAGCAAGAAGAACAAGCGATGATGCAAACTTGCAGGAGACAATGGACAAAGAGTTGGACACGCACAGGCTTGAACATGGTCCAAAAACCAGAAAGATACCTGGTGGAAGCAACAATGAAGATGAGGAAGATGTGGAAGATATAAATGTCGGTGAGGATGACATGGATGATGTTTTAGGTGTTGATGATAACAGCCGGAATGGGAACAACGGGAGAGGTGACGACACGGTCAAGCCAGATGTTGAGGGTACCAGTACCAGCACCAGCACGAGCCTACATACCAACAATCCTGACCAGGAATGATTTAAAATGTGTTGTTGAGATTACTCTTTTCTAGGTTACTCTTGTGCTTAATCAGTTGTGATTATGTATCAGATGCCTATTGAGAACATTAGTTTCTGTTTTTTTTTTTCTCTCCCTTGTATTCTCTCTTCAACTTTTCTCCCTTAGCATTATGATATCTTGATACCCTTTTTGTTTTCTCCTTTGGTTTTTTTTTGGGTGAACTATTCCTTGTGTTCCCTCTGGTGTTGCCCTACATTATGTTCTGTAATAGAAGATAGAAGATCTGTATTAAGCTCTTATGTTGCAAGTTGTGATGTTGCATTCAGTGTTTTGGTTAAAACGACGTAGTTTGATTAAGTAAATCTTCATAAATTAAATAAATTGGTGTCGATTTGATCCAAATTAATCGTGTTAGGTTGGCTTTATTGAGTCCGGGTCCAATTTGAATCGAAGTTTTTTCAATCAAGTAATTCCTCTGTTTTGAAAACCGGATTGGACTGGCCGGTCTGACCGATTCGACCGGTGATCGGTCGGCTATTCGGTCCGGTTCACCCTTAAAAATCAATTCTGAATTAAACCAGTAAGAATCGGTCAAAATTGGTCGGATCGGTCTGGTTTGACCAATCTAACCACTGGTTCAATAAATTTTTTATTTTTATTTTTATTTTTTTGGTATATTTTTGTATTTTTAATATTATTAATATTATATATAATTAAATATAATTATTATATAATTATGACGTCACACCGGTTCGACCGGTGGTTGAACTGGTCAAATCGGTGACCAGTAAAGTCTCCGGTTCGATGACCGGTCTGAGTTTCAAAACACTAAGTAATTCTTCAATCACTGAATAAAATGGTGTGGATATGATCTATGTTAGTACGGAAAGAAAGAAATAGGAAATGAATGAATAAGATGCTTAGTAATATACTATAATCAGACAAATGATATATTTATATTTCCTTTTAGGGCAATACTTTACATTCCTAATATAGCAAGGAATGAAAGTTACGTTGTTATAATTTCTATTGCTATTCTCTTAAGTTAATCAACCGCAACTTAAGTCTTTTTTTTTTTTTGGAAACAAAGTCAATGTCAATAGCATTGATGAGAAAGTTAGTGGAAAATCCCAAGTAAATGTGAGACCCTTGCTAAGTTACGAGTCTTTACATTGGCTTGCCGATGAACCCAACAAATCTTGATCTGAAGTCTAATGCTTAATAATTGTTTACATTCTAAAATGACTGCCAAATTCAGTCCAGCTATCGTTAAAACTATTTATAGTAAAAACTAATTTTTAGACATCTGAGTAAAAAGCTTCACGATCGTGACAAAAAGGTAAGACCCAAGTTAACGTTTCCCGCAATGCCACAGCTTCAACCACATCTGAACTACAACACCCTACAAAATGACTAGATATTGCTCTTACAAAGTTTCCTTCTCTGTCTTGACATACAATCCAATATCTATATAGACATCTCTCCATAAAAGTTACACCATCGACAAAGCATAATCAATCAAGTTGTGCCTCATCTTTCAACCCCTCCACTACCCCACTCCCCTCCATTGTATGAGCTTGCATGGGTTTGTTCATATTAGCTTGTTGTGAATCATTAATATAGCCTAAAGCCACGCGATACTAAACAAAAGAGGAGTACCCTTTGGCTGCCCAAATCCGATCGTTACGTGCCCGCCATAGTTTTGAAGCTAGTAAGCACCACTGAATCACCCATACCGAATCACTGGTTAAAACTCACTCCCACTCGCACAATACTGCCACCTCCCCAACGAGTCCACATAGACCGAGCCTCCGTACAAAAAAGAAGAGCATGGTCAACATCCTTTGCTTTCCTGCAATGGACACAGTCAACGCTATTGTTCATATGTCGCTGTACCAGCTTGCAACACGTGGGTAAAATGCCTCACAAAGCTTTCCACATGAAATTTTTAAGCTTAGGAGACATGGTTAGTTTCCATAACTTTTCCCAAAAATCCCCTTTCACTCTCCCATGCACACTTCCTGCGTAATTCAGACTCAACTAGTAGCCTGACTTTGCTGTATCGTAGTGTCTCCTCCATACCGGAATGGTCAAGAGGGTTTGAATATAGATTGATCTTATCGAGTTCAATTTAAATCATAGTTTGATTAATAGTTAATTTAGAGCTAGACTCAAAATATTAGATCGAGTGGTAAATTTTAGTTCATTAAAAGGTTCTTAAAATAAATAAGGATAAAATAATTATAGCAAAAGATAAAAATGTGAAGAATGGAGAATGAAGAATAAAATACGGATAAAAAATATATAATAGAGATGAGGAGTAAGTTAGGCATTAGGCTGATTTCTTTGAGTTTAGTTTGAAAATTTATGTGTGAACTTGTGTAACTTGAAATTTAATCGAGTTTAATTATTTTTTAAGTTAAATTTTAATAAGTATTTTTTATTCAAATTAACATCATTTATATTTAATATTTAAATTACTTATTAATTAAGGGTAAGATTATGTACTACAGGACTTATCTAGACCTTACATCCTAACAAGATTTATACTAGATATTATGTCAAATTTTGAGTCGAGTTAAGTCGAATAATCTAAGTCTAAATTTTGTCTGAAGTTTAAATTTTTAAAAAAATCGTGTGTAATTCAAAATTCAGTCAACTATAACCAAATTTATTGATTTTAGGTCTAGTCGATTTCGAGGAAAGAAGTCATTCAAGCAGGAGGCTTAAATGATAAAAGGATGTATTAGCTTATAAATCTCCAATTCATATGGTCTTTTCAATGATTAATCTTATTATTAATATTAAAAAAATTAATTAAGATTAGCCAAGAACTTAGAAGAAGAAAATTAATATTATCTAATGAAAAATTATGTCATTTCTCTTGTCTATCCAACTTAAATTTAATTTATTCATTATTAATTTTACAAAAATTAATTAAAGTCACTTAAAAAGTTGTAAGAAGAAAATTAATATTTTCTAATTAAAGATTACATCCAACTTAAAATTATATTTTTAGTTTAAATAATTTAAAAGTTTATCTTATACAGCTTAAACCTTCCAATTTGACTTGAGATCAATGGGTCAAGTTTTGGTTGATTAGACATTTGTTTAGGTTGTCGAGGTCCAACTCAAGGCCCGACAATTATAAACAAAACGATATCATTAAGAAAAGAAAAATCAACTCAGATTGGGCTACTTCAGACTTGATCAGGCCTCATATCAAGCTTAACCGTACCTATTATCATCCCTACTTCAAATGGTCCAAATTCGACCAGGCTCAAGTTTATGTTGTAAATATCATATTGGACTGAGTTTTGGGCCGAGTCTAGAGTTAATTATTTTGAGATTGGATTCAGATTCACAGATCAAGATTATAAACATACATGAAAAATTATGAACGACGTTTATTTTAATTAATTAAAATCTTTTTAAAACGACACTTATAAGTGGGAGCATTTTTTAATCATTTTATATTATCCTTTATAGGAAGTAAGAAAACTCCCTCACCGAGTCTTCTTTTCTCTATGCCTTTTCCTCTCAGTCTTCTTTATCTTTACCTTTGAAAAAGCAGAGAAAGCAAATTAACACTCGACACAAGAAGAAGAGGAGGAGGAGGAGGAGAGGAAGAGGCCGACATTACCTAATAATGCCGCCGACTACCACGCCCAACGGCGAGCACCGACCACCACCACCACCTCCTCCTTCTAATACTCAGCCTCCCCGGCAGCCTCCCCACCGCCGCCACCACCCATATTATGTTCCTCATTCTTCTTCTTCTCCTTCCCCCTCCTCATCATCAGCTTCATTAAAAGGGTGTTGCTGCTGTCTCTTTCTTCTCTTCTCATTCATTGCCCTTCTGATTCTAGCGGTCACTCTCATCATCATCTTAGCTGTGAAGCCCAAGAAGCCCCAGTTCGATCTCCAACAAGTGGGCGTCCAGTACATGGGAATTTCCACTCCCAGCCCCAACTCTCTTGACCCCACCACCACCACCACCACCACCAACAGTTATGGCCTCTCTACCACGAGCACCGCCGCCGCCGCCGCTTCGCTTTCTTTAACCATCCACATGCTCTTCACCGCCGTTAACCCAAACAAAGTAGGCATCAAGTACAGCGAGTCCAGGTTTACTGTGATGTACCGTGGCATCCCACTGGGAAAAGCTTCTGTTCCTGGGTTTTACCAGGAAGCCCACAGCCAGAGACAGGTTGATGCCACCATCATCGTTGATCGGTACAGCTTGATGCAGGCTGATGCTGCCGATTTGATTCGAGACGCCTCTTTGAATGATCGAGTTGAGCTCAGGGTTTTCGGTGAAGTTGGTGCCAAGATCCGTGTTTTAGATTTTGACTCCCCTGGTGTTCAGGTCAGTTCTCATTGGTTTTCTTTTTTCTTCCAGGTTTCCTGAATCCCATTGTTTGTTCAAATCTTTAGTTTTTCGTTCTTACAATCTAATTGTGATGTCTGCGAGATATTCAATTAGTTCTCACTGTCTCTGTTCTCTGATAATATCTCCAAATCTCTGTTTCTGTTCCATAATCTCTGCGAATCTCTGTTTCTGTTCTGTACTAATATCTGTAAATCTCTATTTATGTTCTGTAATATTCTCATTAAATCTCTGTTTCAGTTCTGTACTTGACCTCCCCAAACCTCTGTTTCTGTTCTGTTTAAACCTCCCTAAACCTCTGTTTCTGTTCTGTACTAATCTCTCTAAACCTCTGTTTCTTCCATAACTTGGTAAGCTGGTTCTGAAATCATTAAAATAAATAAAGAGAAAGAAAAAGACAATGTACCCTGCAACCACTAGCTTCTGTTCTGCTCCCACTTACTAGTTTTTCGTCCTACTACTAAAGTACACACCCCAGTTCGTGTTAACGTGCGCCACATTGATTCTTTCTTGCTTTTTAAGTTTTTTTGAGAAATGAAAAAGTTTTCTTGAACAAGGGAAGCTGTAGAGTTTGTCGTCTTCTCTTCTTTTTAGGGACATGGATATATATATATACACGTTCTTTTGCTAATATGCCCCTCTTTGTTTTACTCTTATCCTATAATTGCTTCAATGCCCTTTTACTTTCTTAAGAGTTTGCATTCGTGCCCTTTTCTCATTTTTCCTTTCTCGCAAAAGCATCCATAACTGTAACCTTAAGTAAGCCAATGAATTAATTGCTAAAGTTGCTTTCTTTGGACGCACCATGAGAGTATGAGAGTGGGGCAACATGGGGACAGGATGATGGGATATTTCTTTTTAAGAATATCATTTCTGGCTCTTGCTTTTCACTCTCTACAACACCCCTTTGTATTAACTGCTTAGGACCACTTTTGTCATTTATAGAGTCTGTGTCCCAATCCGGCTAAATGGGATTTTGTCCATTCCATTGGTCGGGTCGGGTCGGGTAGGACTTAAATTTCTTTGCCACCTTTTGTGATTAGGTCCTTGTATATTCTATAATAAGTTGATTAGAAAGTAGAAAGTTAATCCTATGGATTGGATGACTTTGCCCACTTGGGGTTTGGATTAGGATGTTGAAGTTCTTAAAAGAATTTGTGAACTGTGTTGTATTAGTTTGATGAATACATAGACTAAGTTTTGCATTATGACTTTGTGAGGTGTTTTGGAGATGGTGGTAATTGGGGACATGATATGACAGAAACAACGTGCATCTTCCTACTGGTGTAGGAAAGAAAAAGTCTTTGCTTCTACCCTGTTCATGTCTGTGTAGTGACATTTACTGGGTCCTTGGGGCCCCACCCAATGGCACAATTTGTGTGATGGAATCAACCTATTGCAAGTATAATTGACATGTTGGCCTGGACTTGGCTTGAAATTAGTGGGAAAGTCCGAGCGGCCGGGCATGGATTCAGGAAAACTAGACTGGTCTGAAACAAAAAGCTTAAGGGTCGATCGGACCCACCAACTGTGATGCATAATTGCAAAGTCGTATAAATTTGGAATGAGTAGTACTATGACTGCAATGTGGAAATGTAAATCTTATCAATCTTTTTTGACTTTGTGCATCCTGAGTTGGTTTATCTTTACATGTCCAGGTATCCGTGGATTGTGCAATTGTGATAAGTCCAAGAAAACAGTCACTCACTTACAAGCAGTGTGGTTTTGATGGATTGAATGTCTGAGTTTTGTGTGCTTCAATCTATGGCTACACACATGTAAAGAGTAGGCCCATAGAACAGAAGAGGAGAGCAAAACAATGACTTCTCTTTTTGGTGGAAAAGGGAAAAAGTAGAAACAAGAAAGTCTAAGAAGGCAGGCCAGGAGATAATGTTAAGAGCTTCAAGCTTAAGCTATCAAGTTGAATATGTGGTGTAATTGGGAAAAAAAGGTCTTCCCAAGATTTTTTGCAAATTCTTTATTGTCAATTGGTTTACTTATTTTGAACTGCTACTTTCTGCCTTCCTGTAAAGCCTTTTTCGTTATTCTAATCCGAATGCCTCTTTTCCAGTTTATATATAACAAGCGTCGTCTCTCTCTCTCTATACTAACATAATTGGTATTAAATTAGGCAGTGTTTGTTTCTATTTTAATTTTTAATTTTTTTGTTTGTGTTTTCAAATTTAGTAAAATTTTTCTTTTTAGTTTTAGTTTCCCTTTTCAAAAATTGTGAAAACCATAAAAAGTAATTTATGTTTCTTGTTTTCGTTTTTTTCACAATATTATCATATAATAGATTATTTAATTATTTAAATTTTAATAAAAATTATGAATAATTGAATTCAATATTATATATTTAATAAATTAAAATTAATTATTAATAAAAATTATGAATACTTTAATTATAATAATTAAATTATATGTAATTAAATTTAATAATTATTAATAAATATAATTAAATTTTAAATATATAAATATATAAATAAAAATTGATTTAATAATTAAAATATATTTCAAATAAATATTAATTTTTAACTAAAAATTTAATTTTTAAATTATTTATTTAAATAAATATTATATAAAAGATTAAAATTTTTATTTAATTAAAAATAATTTATCTTTAAATTTTATTTAATCATTATTAGTGATAAAAACATAACTAAATTACATTAACAACTAAACAAAATTTTGTTTTTATTTGACATAACAAAAATTGAAAACAAAAACAGAAAAAACAAAAGTAAAACTTTGTTCAAATATAATTATTCATTTGGCATAAACTTGCACGGTAATAAGCAGCAATAAGCTGCAAATCACATGTTAGAATTATTAGAATCAAATGACAAGTTTAAGACAAGTTTAAGACACCATGTTTGATTTAAACTTTACACCACTGATCCAAGCTTAAGCTAGCCAACTCATGATCTGAACTCTAAAAGCTTACTAGTTCTCAAAGGAGGATGAGTGAGCTTAAAGGCAACATCAGACTTGTAAATTTTATGCAGTTCCATATTTTTGACACTACAATTCCGATCCCATGTAAATTGACATTCTAATTCCAATTGTGAGAACGAAGGCCTGTGACAATTGTGACTTCTTGCATTACTCAAAGTATGGTAAGAAGCTCAAATAGGCTGTCTTCATGCAGTAAAAAGGAAACAACTCATTTTTAACAAGCCAACATCAAATCAGTTCATAGCTGACTCTCCCCAAGCTTTTTAGGGGAAAAATAACTGGTATCCATCGTCAAGTAAAAAGGTGATAAGAATCTCAATAGAGGTTTAACATACAATCCTCTATAGTAGTACAACTTCATCAGTCAAAGCCTCTATAGCTGCGATCGTTCATGATCCATGAGGCCCATCACACCGAGAACACATAACACAATTCGTCAGATCAAAAGCTTCTCAATGGCATCCTGCATTTCAGTGACAAATGAAAACATGCCTTAGTTAAATTTCAACAGAGTCGGTACAATTTGAACTCAAGAAACAAATCTCAAGTTAAGTACCTTGAGTTGTTGTATTTGGCTCTTCAATTGGCTGCCTTCATTTGAGGTCACAGAACAAGCAATCACAGGCCTTGTAACACCGCAAGCTCTGCCAAGTGCTTGCTTTGAAGGAACAAACACATAGGGAACATTCTGTCAAATTCAGAGAGGGAAGTCAATAACAGTGCATCGGTAAAAACACATTTTGATAAAAAGTAATAAATAATAGTATAGTAAAAGCATGCTAGAGAACAACTAAAGAGGTATAACATTGCTTCCAACTTGCTATGCATAACAAACTCATAGATTTGAATATTCAGACCAGAAGTTCGCCATCAAAGTCCTTTCAAAATGATGCACTGGCCAAACCAAATAAATGCCAAGTTGAAAGGATATCAGCACGTTCAATTGAGGAGAATCAAGTCAGTAATTGCACATGTATATGAACCATAAAGCATCCAATTGAACAAGCCAAGGCATGATAAAATGGATAAAAAAAGCATAATGAACAGCTTAATGGATACCCAGCAGAGACTACTGGTTACAAATAGCTTACAGTAAGCACTCATCTTCTCGAGCAACATAAGGCATAAGAGGCATTACTAAAATAGGGGTCCTTCGGCTAATAGAACACTCTATATATCATCATTTAGAGTACATTAAAAACATTTATAAATGTTTAAGCTTCATCTTCCCAGGTGAATTAGAACATTTCAGGATCTAAGAGTTCAAAACTTTAGGATCCTATTACAACTTCCCAAATTCAGAAAGGAAAAGTACTCATCAGACCAAAAAAAAACCCAAAATTATGTTTTATTTTTACACAAACATGGTGAGAGGAAAAACAACTCAATGCCCATACTGAAATGAAAGGTAGAGACAGCATTTTATACCTTATCTTCAGCAAGCAAGGGAAGATGAAGAAGAATCTCGAGGGGCTCAGTGTCGGCGGCCATAACAACGAACTCAGAGATACCCCTGTTCAGAGTTTTAGTCGCTGAAAAAGAAGTAAAAGAACAAGAAACCAAAATCAAAAACCTCCAAAAGAACCAATCAAAGAATTCTTTTTGAAGACAAAGACTAGACCTTCATTAGCCCCCTTCTTGAGCTGCTTGTAGTTGGCAGCTTGTTGAACAAGATCCAAGATTGTAATTGTAAGCTGGGCATCAGCCAAAGGGTATGCTTTCGGATTGACAGCTTCTCCAGTCTGTTGGTCAATCAACAAAGTAACCATTTAGAACAAAACCCTTTTGAAACTACAAACAGAGATTGAATCATAAAGATAGAGAGAGTACCATTTTTTTGTTGGAACGAGGAGGAGGAGGAGGAGGCTAGGGGCTTTGCTAGGGTTTTGGTTAGAGACAAGAAAAGAAGGTCCTTTGTTGTTTATTCAGTCTCTGAAACTGTCTATTTATCTGTAAATCAAATGCTTTATACTTCATTTTCTATGTATTATCCAAACAGATTTTAAAATTTATACTAATTAAAATTTTTTTGGAAATATGTTATTATAAAAGCAGTATAAGATACTTTTATTAAATAAATAATCAAGCCAAAAAAAAGTTTAAAGAGATTTTATTCAATTTTAAAAAATTTATATTTAATTGAAATTAAATTTCAATTTTAATACAAACTCGATCAAATATATTTTAGCTTATTTAAAACAAACTAATCTTATAAGATACAAGTTGCAAAAATTAATAATAACAGAAATTTCTTAAATTTTTATTGTATTTTTAATTATAATTCATGTTTTAAATTTTTAAAATTTTAAAATTCAATCAATATTAGACCATTACAAAATCAGTAAAAATTAAATAAAATTAAAATTTTTGAAATATGATTAAAAACGATTATCTAATTTAAAGTTTAATTGAAAAAAGTTAAATAAAACTTAAATGATTTATTTAATTTATAAAAATTATAATTAATAAAATTGACCTATTGATTAATAAATTAATCGACATTTAACAACAAAAATTATTAAATTAAATCAAAAAATTAAAAACTTAACTAAAAAGTTTGATGGCTCAAGATTTTTACAGTTGAACAGTCTAAACGGTTTGAATTTTTTAATCATTAATTTAATTATATAAATCTCATTCTCTTAATAATTCAGATGATCAAAATGACTTAATACATTATAAATTATAAAATTAGGGAAAAGATAAATGGAATTTATTTTTAATAATTTGATCATTTTAAAATTATTTTACTTTTTACTCTATTTTAGAGCTTGTCCTAAATGTTAACATTTTCAAGTCAATTCATTTAATACAATAACAATGTTTGTTAACTTAATTAATGAAAATTTTAGCTACGATGACCTCTCTGCCACTTGACCTCTGCTATCACCTCCATCACTCCCACCCTCTTTCCCCTACTATTGCCAAATCCTCCCCCAGACAGCATAACAAACGCAATAGTTTTTTTGCTCAAACCTGCAAACAACCAGAAAAATTTAGTTACCAAACATAAATGGACAAAGATTTTCCAACCCTTCTTTCAATCATCCAACAAACTATTTCTCCTAACCCTAACTCCACCCTCCCTCCTCTTCTAAACCTTCTGTACCACTACCCTCTTTCTCGTCTTTTTCAACAATTATCGTACTCCTTACATCGACTGCTCCACCTAAGGGATCTATCCCTACTGTTGAAGACTCAGCTAAAGGACCTAGGAAAACATGGAAACAGGTAGTTGGTATTAATTCTGACTCCTCTTTGGTATTCAACCCTCCGGTAGAAATTGATGGTAAGCTAATGGTGGCTCATAGTCTAGATGTTTTGCAGCAGGGAGCTAAAACATGAGAAGCTACTCTTGTGAGATTTTTCATGGAAAAAGGCATGCATTTTTGGTTATACAAATGTGGGCTTTGAGAAATTGGAAAGGAATAAGTCTAATGAAGATAATGCTTACTGAAGAAGACAACATAATCTTTAACTGTTCTTCCAAATTGGAAGCTCAAAAGGTAATAAAAGAGGGCCCCTGACATATCTCTCAACTTCTATTATTTCTCCAAAATTGGCAACTAGGTATAGAGCTCGAAAACATTAGAACGAAGAATATTCCCTTATGGATGAGCATTCACAATATCCCCTTGGAGTATTGGAGTACAAATGAGTATGCTTACGAGCTACTTGGGGAAATCTATATGCATGGATGAGAATACTGCATTGAGGAAAAGAGTTGGATTTGCTTGATTATGTGTGAGTATGAATAAGTCTAAGGAAATGAAGGATAGTATCCCTAATCTAAGGTTGGCGGATGAAAACTCTCATAAAAAAAGATAAAGTCTTGGTGACTTAACAATGAAAACTGTCTCTTAGAGCTCGAGGAAAAGAATGGAAACTAACGGGTAGGTTTTTATAAAAGGTGACTATTGGGAAGTGATGAGTACAAAAAATGAGCTTGAAGACATCAAAGAGACTAAGGAGACAGAACAAGTAGCAGAAAACTAAGAGATGGTTCAGACAGTAAATGTCTCCCCTAAAATAAGGGAGGACATTCTGAAGGGAAATAAAATTGAATCTATTCAGCTAAAAAAAGTTCTTCATAATCTATCAGAAGATTTCTGCAAGTCTTTTATGAATAAAAGAAGAAACGTTCAAGAATCTAGTGGTACTATTCAAAATGAAGGATTTTTGGTTGTTCAACATAATTAACAAAGTCTATCAAGGGTTGAGTTGTAAAATGGTAATAATCAAGAGGAGCATTTTGAGCAGGTCACCTCTCAGAAAAATAGTAGGAGCAATAGGAAAAGCTCCAAAGGGAAAGCAAATTGAATATGACTTTGATTGTATGAAATGTGCATGGAATAAATAATCCTTCAAAGCTGAATGCTTTAATGGATTTTGTGCTAAAGGAAAAGCTATGGGTTTTTTGTATGTTGGAGACTAAAATTAGAGAAGCTAATCTGAATAAATTGGTTTGTCTAGATAGCAACTGACAGTTCATTACAAACCATCAAAGTCATGCATACGGGAGGATTATTATAGCTTATGATGGTGATTATTTGAAACTAGAAGTTCTGAAATCTAGTCAACAACATATTCACACTAAGCTTTATTTCAAAATGAAAAATTCTTGGGTTTTAGCTACTTTTGTCTATGGATTCAACAATGTATTCCAAAGAATTGACCTCTGGAATTACCTAAGAAGGATCGAGTCTTCAGTAAATTCCTCTTGGGTGGTATGCAGGGATTTTAATACTAGTTTGTTCATATCAGAGGTTTGAGGTAATTGTAACCTACTCAACTACTCCCCTAATATATTTGATTATGCAAGGGGTGGAATTTATATATCTAAAATCTGAAGGTCATAAGTTTTCTTGGACAAATAAACAAAGTTCTATTTGGTATATCAAGAAAAAAATTGGATAGAGCTTTGGTTAATATGGAATGGCTATATTCTTTCTCAAGAAGTTCTACGAAATTCCTAGACCCTAGTATCTCAAATCATACTCTTATAAAGATTGATAATTTGTTCACCACCTCCAGAGTTCATCATCCTTTCATATTTAACAATTTTATGGTTAACATGGAGGATTTTTGTTAGAACCCGATCCGGACACCGGATCCCAACCGAAAAACGGAACGGAAAACGGCCGGAAAACGAAGGAAACGAAAGCAAAGCAAATGCAAATCGAAGCGAAGGTGAATCATACGGAGGAAGCAAAAACGAATTCGAATCACAAAGCAAAAGAATCGAACGCGAAGCGAATAATCGAAGCGAAACGAATACGAATCGAACACAAACAAATTCCGACATCCGTGAAAAACAAAGAACAAAGAACAGGAGAAACATGATCGCGTTGGATAACCTAGACTAACCATCCGAATCCGGTATAAATTTTTTTTTCTTTCTTTCTTATTCTTATTCCTTTCTTAGTCAAAAATCATGCAAAATTCATACAATTTCCTTTTCTTTACTCATAAATCAAACTCATGCAAGGCAATCTAATTTCCTTTTTCTTGGAAATTTTCCTCAATCAATCTCTCAAATCATAACAAACTTCTTAACAATCATATAAGTCCCATAATCCATTATCACACATCTTAATCTTATTTTTATTCATTTTCAACTTATTATCTAACGA
>JAOSBK010000205.1:1942840-1964836 GCA_027568895.1 Erythroxylum shatona | reverse complement strand
AAGTCAACTTTTCACAATTTTTCATATTCTCACTCTTTTTCTCTTTAGTTCTTGTTTTTCAACTCTATTTCAATCAATACATTTACTTTTGAATATTTCTTATTTTCACTCAAAAATCGGGGTCCAACAATTTTCAAGAAGCAATAACCAAGGGATTGGAGCACGGATGTTATGGGACTAAGCAGTACATTTGTATCCAAAAGCTCAAGGCTATAAAACAGGAGCTGCAGTTTCTTAATTGTAAGAGAGGTCTAAATCTTACTAAGGAGATTGATATATCTAGGGATAAACTCTCTTCTATTCAAAAAGCATTGGCAGAGAATCCCTTAGATGGAGCTCTAGCTATAACAGAGAAGGATGAGCTTAGAAATTACTTGGAAGCAGTGGATAACCAATGTTCTTTACTGAAGTAGAGAGATAAAATAAATTGGTTAAAAGAGGGAGATAGATGTACAAAGTTCTTCTTCAATTCTATGTTAACTCGAAAGAACACTGACAAAATTACCTTGATTTTGTTATGAATTTCTACACCAATCTACTTGAATTAGAAGCTCTTCCATCTTAGTTGGATTATGATCTTAGACAGTTTCCTGATCATGAAGTTTCTTGGTTAATAAGACTTGTTATACATTAGGAAATTAATAAGGTAGTCTTCAGCATGAATGACTCTAAAGCTCCAAGTCTGGGCGGATTGAATGATTTTTTCTACCAGGAAACTTGGAATAGTTTTGGGGGGGGGGGGTAATCAAGAAGGCAGTATAGTAGTTCTTCCTAAAAGGAGTTTTATTAAAGGAAATAAACAATACTTTTCTATAACTGGTCCCTAAAAACTCCTGTCCACAAAATTGGAGTGACTATAAGCCTATTTCGTGTACTAATTTCCTCTACAAAATCATTGCCAAGATTTTTGCGAATAGGCTGAAGGAGGTTCTAAAATCTCTCATTAGTGAGAATCAAGGAGCTTTTATGACAGGCAGAGATATAGAGGACAATATCCTTATCGTTCAGGAGCTTTTAAAAGGGTATAACTACACGAGAAGCCCCCAGAATTGCACTATAAAAGTGGATTTACAGAAAGCTTTCGGTTGCATGAATTGTGGATTTTTGCTAAAAACATTTGAGATAATGAACTTTCCTTTAATATTTATCTAGTGGATTCAACAATACATTTCTACTGCTTTCTATGGGATATTGATTAATGGGAGTCCCACGGAGGTGTTTAAAAGGAAAAAAAGTTCTTAGGAAAGGGGATCCCCTTTCTCCCTACCTATTCCTAATTTGTATGGAAGTCCTCACCCAGTTATTAAAGCACAACACTTCAACTAATTCTAAATTCAGATTTCACTCCAAATGTAAGGAAGGTTCTTTAACTAGTTTATGCATTGCAGATGACCTTATTATCCTAAGTAGGGCAAATGTTTACTCAGTCTCTCTTCTGATGAAAACTCTTAATTTATTTAAGAAGATGTCAGGCTTATGTGTCAATCAGCACAAGAGCTATATCATACTCTCCAAAAGTGCTTCCCACCTCTCAAATGCTTTAGCTCAAGCTACAAGTATGAAAACCAAAGCTCCTCCTCTACACTACTTGGGGATTCATATCTCATCAAGGAGGCTAAGATTATGTGAATGTATTCATTTGATTAAAAAATCCATAAAACTTGGGGTCATGGACCAATAGAGCACAATCCTATAGAGGGAAACTTCAGTTACGGAAGTCAGTTATTATGTCTATGAATACTTACTGGTGTTTGTATCTTTTTCTTTCAAAAGGACTGATTAAAACAGTAGAAAATTGATGAAGCAGTTTCTATGGTGGAAAAGGAACGGAGAGCAAGGAATAGCCAAAGTAAATTAGAAGACAGTCTGCCAACTGAAAGATGAAGGTAGATTAGGACTGGAGTCAATCTTTACTAAAAGCAAATTTCTTATGTCAAAGAGAATTTGGAGAATCCTAAGTGATAAGCAATCAATGTGGACTAAATGGATTCATTCATATTTACTAAAAGGAAGGAGTTTTTGGGCTCTAAAAATCAAAGTCAGCTACACATGATTTTTTAACCAACTTTTTAGAATGAGGGAGGAGATGTATCAGCACATTACTTGCCAAATAGGGGCAGGAGACAAACTTTTCTTATGGTATGACAACTAAACAAGGAATGGACCTTTAATACAAAACCAGATGGAAAATTCCCTATTAAATCGGTTCCCTAAGGATACTAAGCTCCATGAAATAATAAGGAATGAGAACTGGTCTCTTTCCTCAGATTGGGCCTCACTTTTACACATTCCTTAATTTAGAAATCATGGGGAGGGAGATACATATTTATGGAAGGGTATTCCTGTTTCTGTGATTACTGCTAAAGAAGTCAAAAAGACGAGGGGAAGGTCTGAAAATCAAGTAGGGTTGGATGCTTTGATTTGGAATAAGACTCTTAGACCTAATGTTAGTTTTCTAATCTGGCTAGCAATGTGGGACAAACTAAGTACCTTGGATAGGTTGAAATTCCTAACCTCCTCCAAGTTATGCATCCTATGCAATCTAGATGATAAAATAAGAGATTACCTCATATTTGAATGTGTCTTCTCCAGAGGAATATGGGCAAAATTTCTACTCTATATGTCCCTACTTTCAACTTTGGCAGACTCACAAATATTATACAGGAATTTCCTAACTTGAATATTTCAAAATATGATAGGGCTATTATACTACTCTCGATGATTACATGTTTTCAAGTTATCTAAAAAGAGAGGAATAGCTGACGGTTTAAAGATCAATCTACTTCGATAATCTCTCTTATAAAACTCGATACTGCCAACGTAAGGAAGCAACTAATCATCAATCAATTAAACATACACTGTAGCAGGAGAATGACCCTTATATGAAGAATATAGCAATAGCTAGTTCAGATCTTTCCTACGAAGTAGTTATTCAATTCACAATGCATATATGAAATCCAACTACAGTTCACAACAGTACCCATAATTATATAAGCATATTATTCTTCGCAGTATCTAAGGAAATAGGGAAGTTGTTCAGAGTTGACTCACCTGGTATTTCCCCCTTTTTCTGGATTGAACACTGCTTAAAGTTCAATGCTATTCATCCATATCCTTGTCATCAACGGATAGTTGTTTAAATAGTGGAGTTTTCAAGAAAAAGAATGAAAGATCTATAAACCTTTAAATTGCATACCTTTTTTGTGGATGAGATCTCTTCCCCGTTCTCCCTTTTTGGCTAGACTCCGAAGTCTCTGCAAATCTTTAAGAAAATCAATCCCAAACGAATGGAACTCAATTTATCCATACCCAATATGACAATAGAGTTCGATTGAAGAAGGAGTCGAGTAAGGTTATAAAGCAGGAATCACTACTGACCTAAGTCATGACCTCCCTCACTGCTGGTCATCGAAGAGCTAAGTCCTCAGAGAGTTTCTCCCTCCTTCGAAAGTAAAGTAAGTTCTTAGCGACATATAAAATGCCCTAATCCCTAAAAGTTATTTAAGATGGAGTCGGTTACCTGAGAAAAGTAGCTAGTTGAGTGAAGAACTGAGAAGAGGTTGTTCCATTGAACACCGCAAGCATTGCCATCAGATCATTGTCGATCATCGTCCTTAATCGAGTAAAAGTTCAAAGATTCGAGAAAGACAAAGATCGTTTTACCCTAATTGTCAAACGATATCTATTTGTTGAACATTGTCGTTTCTGCTAGATTAAATGTACCCAGTGAACCAAGTGAGTCTATCCCACGTGAGACAACCTCTCCAGATGTAATTCTTCTATAATTTTTAATGAAAAATTTTAATTTATAAAAAAGCTTAATTAATGCAAAAGATAATAAATATGTATAATTTTCAACTCAATTGCCTACAAATCATGTCAACTGGGTACTTTGCACTAAGCAAGCCTTGTACGACAGACTCGATCGAGAAAGTGTAGATAGGGGGAATCGAACACAGAACCTTTTGGCTCTATACCCCTCCACTTCACCAACTCGACCATCCCCTAGTGGGCAATTATTAAAAATTTGTTTATAGATAAGTCTATAATTGAAATTAATTGTCTTTATATTATTTAAACTTATATGAACTTGTATTTTTACTCTTTAACCTTTTTCATGTGCAACCTAATTTCCATGTACAATTTTATCTTGACTCACTTCTTTAATAATTACAAAAGAATATCAATTTGAGTTTATAAATTAGTATTTCAAATTTAATATAAGGTATAAAAGACTTTAAATAAATATTTTCTTGTTAAAGTGTTTATTTTATTTTAAATTAAATTTAATTTAAAATTTCTTAATTCCTTAATGTTTAATGAATCATTTTAATTCAAACATAACCTTGCTTAAAAAACAATTTGTGTACATCTTCTTCAAATTGATTGTTGTGAACAATATCATATAGATCTTTTTATTTTGCAAAAATCTTCCTTAAGGATAATTAAACTAGTTTTTTTTCCCATAAACAAATAATAATCATAAGTTTTCTTTTTAGTTGGAGTTTGATCCCAGCATATAAGATTCTCTACTTTGCGAGAATTAAGGGAAGGACATCAAAACTCTCTACTTTGCGAGAATTACGGGAATGACATCAATTATGTGCAGCTTTTCTTTTGCATTTTACAAAGAGATTATTTTTATGATTCAAATTCATAACCTCCAGTTGTTCTAAAGCTCGCCCTCTAAAGTTGATATTTATAAATTTATCACAATCACTAATGTGACATTTAATTGACAAAACTTTATCCTTGTTAAAATATTTATTTATTAAGGATTTACTTTAAACATTTTGAGAATTAACTATGATGAAAATCTTAAAATTTAAATTACACTTGTTGCCATTCTTTTTATGGTAATAGAATTTTTAACTTTTAGTTTTTAAATTTGTACTAAATAAATTATCAAATCTGCACTATAATTTGTAAGCTATATACAATAAAATAAATTAATTAAGAAATTAACATCGCTTTTAACGACGTTAAATTTATTTTTGTTCAGTTGTACTTAAAATAATTTAAGATGAGTTATGAGATAGCAATTAGTCGAATTTTCTATAATTCGAGTTCGAGTCTATTTTTTTTAATCCATAGACAATAGAAAAATTATTATTTTATTAATTTTAATACTTTTATTTTCCCTTATATGTTCAATAAAATAATACTAATTTTGTCATTGAGTTGCTTTGGGCCTTTTGGCCCACTAGAGACTTGGTTTGTTGCCATCTTTATTGGGCATGGGTTCAAATAGGATTGACCGGCCTTTGGTCGGCCTCGAGCGCATGCTGCTCAACCCCGAACCGAGGCCCGACAATTATTGCGGAAATTGCAAAAAAAAAGAAGAAAAAGGGTTTCGTTTTGTATTTTTCGTTTTGCTAGCTTTCACTCTCTGCTACTCTGCCTGTGTGGGGCAAACGAGGGCGAGAGAGTGAGATGGCGGTGGACAAAGAGAAGCTTGACGAAGAGGCCTCCTCCTTCATTCGCTTCTGCAGGGTGGTTCTGGGTTGGGACTATTTTCGACTTCTCAATGAAGCTGAAGTAAGTACACAATTCACACTACATAATCCCAGCACTCTGTTTTCTTGTTTGTTCATTCATTGTAATCGAAATGCGTGTTCTTTTTTTTGTTTTTTCATGAGCAGAAGCAGAAAAAGAATGATAGGAAAGAGGGTTCTGATTTGGGTTTAAAAGCGGTGAAGAATACATACAAAGACCTTGATGATTACTTCTCGACCTTTGAGCCACTTTTATTTGAAGAGGTTAAATCTCAGATTATTCAGAAGAAGGATGATGAAGAAGGTCTTATTCTTCCTACTTCATATTCTAGTTTTCTTTTGCTTTCTAGCAATTTTAATTTTTGTTGTTTCTCTGTGTAATTTGATTCACATTTCCCATGAATATTAACAAATTTGTTTGTTCTTCTTCTTTGTGTGTGTGTGTGTGTGTGTGTGTGTTGGGGTGGAGGTTTACAGTAACCGAATGGGTGATGAGGCTGGTGGTGGAATGCAATCAGGCAGAAGGGTTTTTTTTGCCATCAGTGACTTATGGAGATGATGAGGGAGAAAAAATTTCGCAAAATGATCTTCTTCTTCTTTCCAAAGACCCTGTAATTCACTTTCATTTTTCTATATGCTTGACATTCCATTTTATCTGTTTGACGATGATGCTTATTCTTTCAGAAGCTTTCTTCTGTACAGTTATTTAAATTGATTTCAACTGTTCTTTCTATGTTGCTTTCTTGATTTTAACTCGCTACCTCGTGGTTTCTTTTCATTGAAGATTAAAGAGGGTGGAAAACTGCCTAAGACATATGCATTTGCTTTGGTGGAGCATCGTCAGCATAATCTTCTTAGACTTAGAATGTATTTAGAGGGAGAAGTCAAGCACTTGGATGAAAATGCTGTTGATTCTTCACGACTGTTGAATATGAGATCTCATATCACTTCTCCTCTAAAGCCGGAGGAGAAACCCCTCTTCAGTCTAAAGGTGACCCACCCTTTTGCTGAAATCACGTGTAATTGTGGTTTCAATTGTTTCTTCTCCAATGCTTCTCACATTTTTAAATTCCAGATTCATTCTTCCATAATTTGGATTGATTTCCTCTACATTTTCGTCACTTTTTGTGATGCCTTATTATTGTTAGGTAGCATGTCCTTTTCTTTCACTGGAGGCACTTGATATCATCTCTTTCTATGTTTTGGAAGATATGAAAGAGAGGCTATTGGAATTGCATGTATTGGGCTTGATTGGTAACTTGAAAATCATGGAGTAACTCACTTTAGTAAATTGTTTGCTTGTATTATGGTAACATTCCTATATTCATCCATAACTTGAATACGGGTGTAGTTCAGATTATTTTTTGCAATGAACATCTAATGATAATCTGGAAAAGCATTTAACAGAGAAACCATTCTCTGGTATGCAAGGTATTGGAGGCCTTCCGTGACTTGTATTTAGAGTATCTGCAATTCTTTCATAGGTTACAGATAGCCTTTAAAACAATGCTGAGAGTTATTTGTTGACATGCCAGTGACTTTACGCCATGAATTATTATTATTGCTATATTCCAGTGACAATAAGCTTTGGTTGTTTTGTTTGACTGCATGCATGTGATTTCATAGTGGTGCTAGAAAATCTGCTTGAATAGACTTTGTTAAACATACTGTAATTTCTGTAATTGCATGAATTTTTTGTCAAGTGGTTCGATTTATCCACTGACCACCATGAATTCCTTTTTTTTTTCCCCCTTATACCTTGTTCTTGTGCTTAGTGACATTAAGGAGTACATTTCTTATTACAATTGTGACTGTTGTATTCTGGTTCTCAGTAAATTTCTGTCATATAGGAAATGGTCTGATGTTTTCTGTATCTGCAGATATGCAGCTTATCAACTATTTCTCGTGAATACTTAGCTCTACGGTCAGTGGGTTCTCTTCCATTCAAGGATTCAATACTAACAGCTGGGGGTAAAATTTCCAGATCTGAAGACCATTCATGGAAAGTTTCTGAATCATTGCGTGAATACTTTGGAGGACATCTTAATAAGTCACAAGTAGAAGCTATTGATGTAAGTTATTACCAAGATGGAAATTGAAAAATTAGCAATTCATAATCTTTATGTATGTTGGTTGGGTTTTGTAGTTACATAGAGACACAACTATGATACTATGATATTTTTATTTTCTCCATACAGTAACATGGGAATTCTATTTCTTTATTTTTGCTGTGTTGACGTATTGGTGCTCGAGGCTATTATTGATACTGGAAAAGGCAGTGGATTTTCTGATAGTTTCTCTTAGTAGTATTGCATATGAAAAAGCATCTTTATTGGTTTAGCATTGTTTATGATGTTGTTAGCTTTTAATGAAAAAGAAAATCAACTTGATTGCCTCATTAAAAGAAGACAATCTAAAATTATCATTCCTGTCATCCTATTTGATCCAGTGTTAGAATATTTGTCAGGAATCTAATCACTGTTCTGAATTTCAATAGGATTTGTAAGCAATTATGTGGCCAAATTAAAATGACATTCCATTTGACAATTGTGAGCAAAGTCAAGTTTCTTTGTGGATTTCCCTGCATGGCAAGTTTCAATCGTGTACCTTGATTTCACATAAAATAATTTGCTATAAGAGTTATGGTACGACATTTAAAAATTATGTTATAGGGTGCCGAGTGAACTTGGTTTTATCATTTACGATGTAAACTAAGTTTCTGCTTTAAAATTGATGTTTTCCTGTTGAATTTTTTTGGATGATCCGAGTAATCCAAGAAAGAGTGTTTACAGGCTAATTGGCATGTCTATAATTTTGTAAAAAAGCAAAAGATTTTAACTAGTAGCGGCTCTAATTGTGGAAAATTAGCTGGGTAAAGGCTGCTGCAATGGCATAATCTTCAATAGCGGATCTGATGGTCATTCTGTTCATGTGTTGCATATCTTGTTTTGAAAGCAATGTTAATTTGAAGGACATTTTTGTTGCAGGCAGGCCTAACACGTCAACCATTTGTGCTGATACAGGTTTAGCACAAATCTTTTTCCTACTCTCATTGTTTTCTTTACTCAATTTATAGTTGTTTATGCTAAAATATTAGACAGAAAACCTCTTTTTAAGCTTCTGCTTTTAGTGGCGTCCATTCTTTAATGTTCAGGATAGATAAAATCAACTTTGAGTTGAAAGAAACAATTGAATTTGCCATAGTATAATTCATTGGAAAACTTAAGTCTTTAAAGCTTGAATACTTCAATCTTCAAGCCAAGATTTGACATTTTTTTTTTTTGGTTCTAAAATAATTTGGTAACTCATATAATAGATGGACCTTCCTGTCATTGAAAAAGCTGCCGAAATGTCTCTCCTTCATCCATCCATAGAAAGTATAATATGTGAAGGAAAATGCTATTAGGTAGGAAATACTTGAAACTAGCAAAATATCTCTTATCGGAATGTCTTGTAGTAGGATTTCTTTTTTCTTTAATATTAATCTTGTAGGCTATCCCTTTACTCATTCTCTCCTTAAACCCTTAATACGAAAGTGATATTGTGATAGCTTTAAACTGATGCTATACATTGATGATATTGTCTCAAGTCTTTATGTGATGGCTCCTTAATATATTTATGTATGAATGATGATTACCCAAATTTCTCTAGGGCCCCCCAGGTACAGGGAAAACACAAACCATCCTTGCGCTCCTAAGTGCAATCTTGCATGCTAGTCCAGCAAGAGTTGTTTCCAAGTGAGCATTTAGTTCACTTTTTACTTTTCCTCATCTGTCTTACATTCTCTGGGATTTTATGATATCATACCTTTTAGTCTCTTATGGTTATTGATGCTCTTCTTTCCTTGTAGCGGGGGATTTCGAGAAATTAAATGTGGGCCAGAACTACCCCTTCATGAAAAGTATGTTTGATTGCTTGTTAATTTCCTTTGTGACTGATATGTTAATTTGTTTCAACTACTTTCGTGAAGATAAAGGCCCTTGCATTGTGATCAACCATGTCTACTTCTCTAGACTTGTTGGATTCTGTGTCAAAACTGACACGGCACTGTTTGGTGACTTCTCTTTGACATGTTGCTTGGAACTTCTGATTTAAGCATAAAGTAGCCATGTATCCTCCATCTCATGCATCGTATTCTCTGTAAGCTATTATGGTAAAGATGTTCCAACTCCATGTAAGCAATTGTTTCAATTACTTGATTGTGGATTCAGCAATTGTCCTTCCTGTGTATTTAACAATTATTTACTCTTCGCACAATGAGAATTGTGTTAATGTAGTTTCCATCAACATTAGCTATTGTGATGAACTTATAGACTCCTATTGCAAAATTCATATCTATTGATTTGGTGGATGGTACTATTAAGAATTTCCTATCCTATTGCCTGCATACATCAATATTCTTCAAGTATATTGTGCAAATATTTTATATAATTCTTTAATGCTAAGATATCACTAGTAGAGTTGTCCTATATCAAAAAGGAAGAAAGAAAAAAAGAAGAAGAAGTTTATACAAGAAACAACCTATATCAAATGTTCTAAAGTTTTGAGTAAGAGATTATATATGGACGCACTAAAACCTATTGTTTCTCACAAAATGGAAAAACTTGCATTGTTTGCAGGTACAATCATTGGCAACTTGCATCTCCATGGTTAATGGGTTGTAATCCTAGGGACTCGATTATGCCTATAGATGGTGATGATGGCTATTTTCCTACAACTGGAAATGAGTTGGTAAGTTGGTTTTGGACATGATAGATTATCATTTTTGGTAAGATATTTCCTAATCTAACTTGAGTGGTGCAGAAACCAGAAGTTGTCACTTCCAGTCGCAAATACCGCGTTCGAGTGTTGGTATGTGCCCCATCAAACTCTGCCCTTGATGAGATTGTGTTGCGCCTTCTTAGGAATGGTACTAGTTTTTCTTTACTAGCAGAAGCCTATAACTTATTGTAATGTTTGCTTTCTATTAACTTGTGCTAAATTGCTGGGTGGACCTTGGTCTTATTGCTTGTTTCATTTAATTATAATGTTTTCCTGTCAGCTTACTCAGTTTGTACTTTATCATATGGCTTATTTCGCCTAAAGTTGCAGTCAAGAAAATAATTTTGAAATAATCATTGATAGAGATTCAATTTCATTATCTTTCTTCAGTTATCTCCTGTTCATATATTCTCCTTCCTGGAAATATATGCATATTTTCCCTTCTTATTTCTTTGTAAATCCAGCTTATCCTGTTATTTCAAATTTTCAGAGAGGATATACCATCAGCTTTATAGCAGTAATCTGATTGCTGTGGAAATTTGATGGCTAGCTTCAAAAGAAAATTCATTTTGTTTTGATGATGAAGAACAAAACACTGCACAAGACCAACAAGCTTTAGGTGACTAAATTGCACCAGATAGTTCTTACTAGTAAGCACAAATGCCAACCCAAAGGAAAATTAAAAAGAGAATAATGTTGCTTTTCTCAAAATATTCTGTTTCTTATCAAAAGCCTTGCTCTATAAAGTTGCTTCAGCAATACGGTTGGTTGCTATGACTGAGCTGGTATTCTTTATTTTCTTTTGGCTGGAGTATCTAGGATGTTGATGCATGTGGGGTGAAGATGACTTTCTTTTCTTAGAATTTAACTGGGGAAGCTCATCAACTGAAATGATCAATTGAACCAGCACTTTTTTACTGTTCTTCCATTTGTTTGTTTTCTTCTTCTCTCTCTATCTTTGTCTCTCTTTAGGTTAAAGTGGATTTCATCCTTTTTTTAAAATATCTTTTCTGTCTGATAAATTTGTAATAAAATTTAAAAGAAGCCATTTAAATCATCTATATCTGTTGACTCGAAAAGTTGCCCTACCTGACCACCTTTCTGCTTCCTTCTGATCTATTTAGATATTAGTTGATGCTGAGATTGACTTCAGCCAATCTCTTATCTTTTGTATCAATCTAAAACTATAAGGCATGCTGTTTATTGGTAATATGGGACGTGAATTTTGAATGTTCTTATTATTCTCATTTACAGGTATCTGTGATGAAAATCTCCGTACTTACAATCCTAAAATTGTTCGCATTGGTCTTAAAGCTCATCATTCTGTCCAGTCTGTCTGCATGGATTACCTCGTAAGTAGCTGCAATTGTAAAACTTCATCTTGGCTATTGTTGCTGCTTCTATTAATGCTTGGAAGATCTTAAATAGACCCTTAGGCTTTATATACTGGAACGTTTAAGGATGGAAGTTGATGTAGTTTGAAACAGGGTAAAATGTGGTTTTGTACAACACCCAAATGATAATCTTTATAGTTGATCTCCATTGTCTTTCATATTAAAAAGAAATAAAAGAGAAACTAATGGAATAAAGTTCTAATATTTGGTAGTTTTCAAATTCTCTTTGTTAATGGAAAGCAAAAATAAAGACAAACATGATTTCTGAAGTTGTGCATGCAATGGCTGGCAACATTTCTTTTTTGACTATTTGTTGAATCATTCAAGTGACTAAATCAATCTGTCATTTTCTGATTCCTGCTGGTGGACTATTAACTGCTATCCTGAATACTATCTTATTATATAATGCAGGATTGTCTACAACAATGAACATGTTGTTGTCTAAGCCTTAACATGTGTATGTTTGAGTGTCTGCTAGGACCGTGGTTTACTGAATTTTTTCCCTTTGCAGGTGAAGCAAAAACAAGCTGATTCGGCAGCTGATAAACAGAAACATGGAGCTTCTGGAGGGGATACAGACAATATTCGTGTTTCTATTCTGGAAGAAGCAGTAATTGTATGTATATTTTGTCTTGTGCTGAACTTAAAATCTTCGATGTGATGCTGATTTTGCTTAAATATGGCAGGTATTTTCCACTCTCAGCTTCAGTGGTTCAACACTATTTAGTAAATTGAGTCATGGTTTTGATGTGGTTATAATTGATGAAGCTGCCCAAGCTGTAAGTACTTATCACTTCATGCATTCTTGTTAATGCACTTCTTTTGAAACTTAATTCCCTTGTTACTTTTTCCATTTAATGTTGGCAAAGGATAAAGGAATTGAAATATTTACTAAAGAATTTAAATAGACATGGATCATATCTTCTAGTTAGTTGTCTGCATTTCTGATAAATGCTCCACTTGCTTTAAAGAAGAAAGCTATCAACACTAATAATAATAACATAAGAAAAGCCATTTGTGCCCCTAAATTGATGTCAGGGGAATAGAGGACACCTTAACATTGTGATGAAACACTTACAAATTGTAAAATCGAGGGTTACTGGAAATTTGATTCTGTTAGAATTTGAGGTTTTAGGCTAGAATTTATGCAATAATGAATTAATAAAATACAGGATAGATTTAGGAATCACTCATACGTTTCTATCAAGCACCAGGAATTACATTTAGTACTTGGACAAACGACAGTATTGGAATGACACGAATAGGCCTCTAGAAACCTCAAGGCATTTAGAACTTGAGTTTGCTTATAATTCCAGGCCCAGCATGTATTTTCCTGTACTTCCAAGTCCTTCTCTTATGATTTATGCATTTTACTGGTAATAAGTTTTGTTCACTTCGATTGGCTAATCAGTTTGCACAAATTTTTAAATATATGTTCATCCAGCTTGTCTCATACACATGGGTTTTCATTAAACAGGTGGAACCGGCAACTCTTGTTCCTTTAGCCAATGGATGCAGACAAGTTTTTCTGGTATTTCGTTGTTGCTATTTTCCTTTGTAAATAATTATACTACTTCGTTTTTCGTGGAACTTTTGCCAAACCTAGTGATAGTTTATGAGAAGGCACAACAATTTTTGAGTTATACTTTATGCTGTAAGCCTTGTTCTAGTTGTTGTGTGTGGTATCTTTACCTTGTTGAACAGCAATTGAGACCTCAGTAAGAACTGCCAATTCTCATAATAAATGATGTTGCATGTACAAGCTTGTGAACTAGTTCCCTTTTCAATATCTTTGTGTAGTTGGTAATATTTGACCACATGGTCAAATTAAAACTGTCCTTTTCTCTTATACTAAGATTTGATTTTAGGTTGGTGATCCAGTTCAATTGCCTGCGACTGTAATTTCTCCTGTTGCAGGGAAGTTTGGGTATGTGATTGTCATTTTTATCTTTACTTTGTTGTTGCCATTATAAGCCTGTTGGTGTCTTTGTAGTAACATGCCTGGTGTTCTTCTTGATGAATTTAAAGTTATGGTACAAGTCTCTTTGAGAGGTTCCAAAGAGCTGGCTATCCTGTAAATATGCTGAAGACACAGTATCGGATGCATCCAGAGGTTAGGCTTGTTTTTGTTGAAGATAACCGTATTATGCTTATTTATGATGGAGTTGCATGAAGTGCCATTGATCTATTATTAAACTCTTAGATATCTGCCGTTGCTAGTCAGTATTCACCTACTTGAACTGTACTGAGCAATTTCTCGTTGTACATACTTTCGGATTTCCCAGTGTCTCACTATTCCAACCACAACCTATGAAACTTGCCTGACTTGTAGAACCTAATATTATTCAGAGATTTTAGATGCTTCTGGTTGACAAGGAGAGTTCATACTCGTTATCTGTGTGTTATATCTGTACTTTAAATAGCTAATTAACTTTCTGCATCTATTTTTTCCTAATTTGTCTCATTGGCGTTTATTTTTTTTTAAGTTTCTTTTAGTGTCAGTAATGTTATGCATGTAATTTTTAACATTTTATAGCCCCATCAAATCAAAAAGAAAATTTCAAACTTTGGGCCCGTCGACCAATCAGAAGGCTGATGAATCATGAAATAATGATGGGATTGAGGTCTTGAGTGAGGTTCTTTCTTTGGGCCAGGCTAGGCTTGAACTTAGGTTTGCATTAAGTTCGTTGTGCATGTCTTGCATTAGCTTGGACCGGCCTGCCTGTGCTCAGGTCTACAATTCTAAGTTCTCTTATTAGATAAGATGAAAACCTTGATGAAGTTTGCCAACCAGATTGCTGTATTGGCTTTCTTCATGTGTATTTCCGGCTGTCTTACCTCTGTTTATAATTGTATAACAGATTCGAAACTTTCCTTCAAAAGAATTCTATGATGAGGCACTGCAGGATGCTGAAGATCTAGAAAGTAGGACATCGCGCGAATGGCATCATTACCGATGCTTTGGTCCATTTTGCTTCTTTGATATACATGAAGGAGAAGAGTCTCAGCCTTCTGGAAGTGGGTCCTGGGTAAACACTGATGAGGTTGATTTTGTGCTCCTCATGTATCATAAATTGGTGACAATGTATCCCGAGCTTCGTTCGAGTTCACAGCTAGCAATTATATCCCCCTACAGATACCAAGTCAAGCTTTTCCAGGATCGATTTCGTGATACTTTTGGGCAGGATTCTGCAAAATTTGTAGATATTCAAACTGTTGATGGTTTCCAGGTAAGCTGGTCCATTGTTCCTTTTGTTATACAGCTTCTTAATATTCTTTCTGTGAAAATCTTTGATGTACGGTTGTTTTTTTCCAATATTTGTTTTTCGGACCACCAAAAGCATTGGTATAGTTGTCATTTTCAATTGCTATTGAACACTAGAAGAGGCACTGGTCAATCAATCAGTGACCGGACTAGTAGCTAGCTTTTCAATCCTAATCTTTTTGGAAAAGGGATCTCAATATTTCAGAAACTGTATTTTAATGGAAACTGATGAACTTTAGATGCCTTTACTTTCCAGGGTCGTGAAAAGGATGTTGCAATTTTCTCATGTGTTAGAGCAAGTGAAAATCGTGGCATAGGTTTTGTTTCTGATTACCGGAGAATGAATGTTGGCATCACCCGAGCGAAGTCCACTGTGCTGGTATGAAAATTTGTCAACATGCATCCTCTTTTACCGATACTTACGATCAATTTGGGACTGTTAGGTTGTCGGGTCTGCATCAACTTTGAGGCAGGATGAACATTGGAACAACTTACTGAAAAGTGCTGAGAAGAGGAATCTGTTATTCAAGGTAAATAGTCACACAAGTCTTCCATTTTAAGAAATCTTCTAGCTCACTAACCAGTATCCACTACTCTCTGCATAACTTTTGCCCCCCTAACTTTGAACAGATTTCTAATGTCAAATAACTTGTACAAGCTGCTATTTTTGATCGAGAAAGTGTAATATTGCAGGTATCCAAACCCTATACCACATTTTTCAATGATTCAAATCTTGAAGCTATGAAGGCAGGTATGGAGAAAGAACTTCTCGGTGTATCGGAAGCGCAAGATCTGGAGAATTATGAGATGTATAGCGGCAATGGAGTTGCTGATCAAGGACAAGCAGATGAGAACGAATTTGGAGATGGGGATGGAGACATGGAAATGGATGATGGAGGCATTGATGATGACTGAAGGCCCCCATCTGCTTTCATTGTTTCCTAACTATGCACAAAACTATAGTAATTATAAGAGATGCAGAAGTGAAAAAGCCAAAAGAAGTTGATGAATGCTTATGCTAACTGGTGAATAGCATCAAGTACAACTTCAGAATAACAGAAGAAAAGCAAGGAAGGAATGGAGTTTGGAAGCCATTGAAGATAATTTTTCAGATTTTCCGAGTAATTTTGACATAGAACCAGAAAAATTTCTGCAGAAAAGGACACAAACTGGGCTTGAATTGTTTGGCAGTAACACTTTTTGTAGTAGAGATGTGAAGCTGAATTGATTCAGAGTCTTCATTTATCTATTTCATTTCTCATGGTAAAACAATTCCCATATCTTCAAAAAGAAGAGATGTACTGTTTGATGATGCAAACTGCTTGCATGTAAAGGTAGCAAATTAGGAATCACTTAATACTCCACCCATTGGGTGTTACTTTATCCTTTTAGAGGATATGTCGGTCTCTGTTTTTCTAGATTAGTCGTGTAATTTGGGTCGGTAAACTTTCCTTTTAATAAAAAAAGGTGGCAAATTGATTTAATTTAACGAGCCATTGGGCTAAACTCGAGTTTAAATTTAAAAAGAACTTTGAATTAGATTTTGGTATTAAAATTTGATTGAGAGGATTGGTGAGGGACATTGATTTTACGTAATCTTTTCTTTGTATTTCATGGAGAGGTTATTTTTACTATTCAAACACCTTTTTACTTTGCCAACTGCTTTAAAATTGCTCATCAAAAGGGTTGTTTTAGTATACAAGGCTCTTCATTTTGTGAGGATTATGAGTTATGAGAGGGTTATTAATTGTACATAATTTTTTTATATTTTATAAAAAGACAGTTTTTATGATTTGAAGAATTCGTAATCTTTTAGTTACAAAAGAATAATCTTATTAATTGTTCCAAAGCTGCTCTCCTTGTTTAGCTAAATATATGAAAAATAATTTATATTTTTTAATACATTAAATGATATTAAAAATTTTAATATAAATAATATCCTTTCATTATAATCCTTTCATTATTATTAAATTTTATTTAAATAAAAATATCATATTTTTTTTTTTTTTTGATTCACAAGGTGTTCTAAGAGGGTCTCAACTATGGGAAAGCATCTTTAAGCTATCCACACCTAGACTAATTCTCGTTCGAGCCGAGTAGGTCCCTTACGGGAGGCAAAGCTCTTGCCCCAAATTTTAAACAGTTGTATACATAAAGACGGTTCAAATTCATGATCTCACTTAAGCCAAGTTTGTTTTTTTAAAAACTTAAAAAAAACACAAGATTACCGATTGGCAATGTCTTATCAGCGACGTTCCGGAAACTGAAAGAGGACAATTGCCATGTAACAAAATGACAACTACTCTTTGGTTGCCTTTTTCTTTTTGCCAATTCTGCCCTTTCGACCAAACTCACTCCCCCAAATCCCTCCAAGTGTCATAGCCCAGTCCCAAGACCATACCTTTACAACACTTTTTTTTCTTAAATATCAACACTCACCCCACTAATATTATTTTTATTTATTTTTAAACTCTTCCCTTCTCTCCTTTTACATATAAATTATAATTCTAAAATTATACACAACAATTAATATAAATCGCTGTTGAGACGTGTAGTCTGGTTAATTTAAAATAATAAATAAATAAAAATTAGTAAAAATAACAAGTAATGATTAAATGTAATAGTGAAATAATAATAGAAAAAGTTAGTAATAATTTTTGAAGCCCGAAAAAAATAAAAACCAATTTGAAATATATAACAATTAGAATTTAAAAAAAATGATAAGTTAAATAAAATTTTTAAAAATTTGAGTGGGGTTGGATTTTTGTATTTGAGTGAGTGCGTGAGGCTATATCCACATATTTATAATATATATATTCTATGTATGTGGTGATGCCGATCACGTCAAAGACCAATAAACAAATGCCACGCGAACAGTCAGTAGACTCGTTCCTCCAACAAAACCAACTAGATCACAACCTAACCGCCATAACCATGGACGATCTTCTCAAAAACATATACTCTCCACCCTCCGATCCCGTTAACAGTAACAAGTCGGTGGAAGATGTCTGGAAGGATATCGTGGAGGGCGGCGAACAGAGGCGGGGCGACGGAGAAATGGAGGGGATGACGCTGGAGGATTTCTTGACCAAGGCAGGGGCAGTTAGGGAGGAGGATGTCAGAGCTGTGGCCGCCGCTTACAGTCATCCAGTCGTTAATGGTAATATTAATGGTAATAATGACAATAATATGAATAATGATAATAATTGTCATGGAGGAGGAGTAGGAGTAGGTGTAGGAGTAGGGGGAGGGCAGTACCCGAATAATAATCATGGAAATGGAATGATAGTAGTGGAAGGAGGTGCGGGGAGGGGGAGAGGGAAGAGAAGGGCAGCGGCGGCGCTGGAGGAGGCTCCGGTGGATAAGGCCACCCAGCAGAAGCAGAGGCGTATGATAAAGAATCGTGAATCTGCCGCCAGGTCCAGAGAACGCAAACAGGTGTCTCTCCAATACTGATTTCTCTTGATTTGCTGCTGTTTTGAATCGTTAATTAATTTGGTGATTCGGATTAACGACTTTTCAAATGTTTTGTTTGTTTCTTAAAAAATCATGATTTTGTTTGTCGGTCAAAAAGAAGATTTTTACTTTTGATCAAATTTTAGGGCTGGAGTTTATAAAGAAGAAATTAGAACTAGCCTAACGGTAGGTCTAGGAATTGCTCATGCATTTTGCAACAAGAAGTGAAATCATCAGGACAAACAAAACTACTAGTAGGTTAGTTGGAATCAAACCTAGTTCTAAGTATCACTCTTAAACAGAAATCTTTACACTTGCCACACAACCCTCTGCTAAACTCACTCCTTTTCCTAGCAACAAAACTAAATCTAATCGCTTGAATGGATCGATACTATAATTGTTTAAAAAAATGATGAAAACAGATTTTAAAGACCTTTCCATATTTATTAGTGATCTCTTGGATAAGAGGAATTTCTTTTTCAAAGTTCCTCTTGTTTTCTCCTCAGAAACTACTTTAACTTTGGAAGATAGTAGGGCATCAAAAGGCATTGATAAATAATGAAAATCATGAATAAGGGTAAGATTTACATATTCCGATAGTCAAAAGTTTAGCCTTCTTTCATTCAATAGAATGGTTTGGGTTGATCAATTAGCAACTTTTGTACCAATTTCCTTCTACTGAAAGTCAGAATGATCTCGAACCAATAACATCTGGTGAGGATGAATAATTTCGAACCATGGGGGTCCTTTGAAACCTGGTTTCTAGTAGAGGATGAGCATGGACTGTGGATAGTGAATGGCGCGCGCCCCTCTCTTAGGCACATGAGCAAGAGGAAGGTTGAGATCAATTTTTAAACGAAGGCAATTATTTATGTTTTGATCCTTCAGTCCCTCATGGAGGCAGCATTTTATTATAAAACAATCTATCAGGATCAATGAGAGCCTACATGACCGAAAATGAGACCTCTGTCACGTGCCATTTTAGCTTCTAGGATGGGAAGAAACATGCAGAGAGTGATAAAGGGAAGAACATGCAGAGAGTGATAAGGGGAAGAAAACATAAAGTCCTGTTAATATTTTTCTATAAAGTGGTCTAAGCTCAGTTTATGTAGGTCTTTGTGTTTATTACGTTATGGGTGGATGACGTCTGTGTTTAAGGTAATTATTGATTTTTGGTGAATGAATCAAAAAGTGCTTTGCTTATTCAAACTGTTTTTGATGAAAGCTGTGTACCATTCCAGTTGGCTTTGGTTCCTGAATAAAATTTTATTTCTTCTGATGTGCAGGCCTACACAGTTGAGCTGGAATCTTTGGTGTTGCAACTTGAGGAGGAAAATGCACGACTACGAAGAGAAGAGGTAAAAGAATATTGGCCTATAGGCAACCTCTTCTTGGTGCATAAACAAGATATTCTGGAGCATGAATGGAAAAAGAAGATCAAATTATTAACAGTGAAAACAAGGTCATATCTGGCATATAATTTAAAATGGTGTAGGAGTGTATGATTGATCATGGACAGAACACCGGAGATGTATTTAACACAAATTCGCATTTGTTTGGAGTTCCACATTAAGGAATGTGGTTTATTTAACCCTTTTTTAATGAACCATTAATGAAATGTGCTATATGCTGATGATTATTAAATTTTGTTGCACATCTAATTATTATGAATCTATGATTCCTTCATTGTACTGTTCATGCAAGTTTTATTATTTGTGCCACTGCTCCTTATGCATCTCCTTTAAAAGGCTTATATAATAATCTTATTATTTGCTCCATTAATCTTATTATTTGCTTCATTGCTGATTAGTGCATACCTCGTTTTCCTCCTTTCCAAGCCATACTCTTAGTTGAGTTATGCTGCTTTACACCATTTATAACTAGATTCTTTACATGCTGATAACTACATGGATCAAAAATATCATATTGCATTCACATGGCATGCACATGAATGCACTTTACTTAAATAGTGACATGCCATTTCTTCAAAATTCTCTGAATTGTGAACTTTTTTATCGCAGACTGAACACAATGAAGAGAGATTGAAACAGGTTTGTTAATATCTCTGTTTCACGTTTTGGTAAATTTGTAATCATGTCTTTCTGAATGGGTGCTTTGCATACAGAAAGGATGTGTTTCTTGTTCCCTTCTAAACAAAATTGGGAGTCAGTTCTCTGTTTTTGTTGATCCATAGGTAGGTGGTCCAATATGTTAAAAATGGACGAATTCTGTAAAGAATTGGTTAGACAATGTCCGATAAGATTCTTTCTGACTTTATGTTCTTAACATGAAAGTTACAATCTACCAATGACAAACATAGTGTTTTTTGGGGAAACTAGAGCTTCTCATGCCATGCTTGAGCTTTGGTTTGACTTAGCTCTGCCTCTGAATATCCACTGTGGTTCTCTCTTTTCTGCAGCTCATGGAGAACCTCATTCCGGTCGTGGAGAAGCGAAGACCACACTCTGTTCTTCGGAAGGTACATTCAATGCAGTGGTAGATGTTCTTAGTTAGTGATTGTAATAAGAATTTATATAGGTGTAAAAGAGGAAAAAGGAAAATATATTGACTGCTTATGATATTTAACTGTAGTATGAAATGAAGTTCTTTTGTAAAGGGAAGCCAAAGCTGAGTGCAGGGCTTGAACTCACATCCAGAAGTTATGTTATTATTCGTATAGTGAGAAATAAGAATTTTATAGATAACATGTCAAAATGTTCTCTCCATTTCAATTGGCTTTTATATAACAACTGCAACATTGTTATCATAGCGTATTATCATACTATTTTTGCGTTTGAGTTCTTTACAGCTTCGTACAATTACAACTTTGATTACTTCTAATCTTTCTAGAGGGGAAATGAGGAGTGTTTCTTTGATCACACTAACAATAACGTCACTGATATGACCATATTGACGATTACTCGCTGGTATCATTCGAATACACATCTATTTTTGGACTTCGCTGTTATCTGCTACATTCAAATGAGTCTTAGATTGGATCATATCATTTTTGAATCTTGAGATTGGCTTTTTTTTTTTTCTCGCAAAGGTAAAATTGCATATTATTGGACAATTTTGAATTTCACGTTATCCGAAATTTTTAGATTTTTAATGAAAATTTTAATTCAGTCAAAAAAATAGATTGAATTAGTTTTGAGTTAAATATAATAATTTTCTAAGAATTAAGTAATAGATTTTAAATTTTTTCAGAAAAGCTTGTATATGATTATAATTGGAATATTGCCCTTTTTTTAGCATTTTTAGAGATTGCTAAAAAGGAGCTTCTCCCTGACCAGAACGATGTCGCTGTTTTTATAAAAGGAGGACTTTTAGACGTCAGATGAATCCAATTTATTCTTGCCAACCATTTTGAAACAAGTTACAGGTCATATTCCATTATAAGAAGATTTTGCAATGATTTAAAACTGTTGGATCCTTCAACATTAAAAGTTTTAAATATCTAATTTTTTAATTTTAATTTTAATTAATTTTAATAATTTTATTATTAAAAATTAATAAATTATTATAAATTAATAAATTTTTATAGATTAAAATAAATCAATTAATTTTTATTTATCAGTATTTTCTATTAAAATTTAAAATTTAGAAATAATGAAAATATTTT
>JAOSBK010000205.1:1927202-1942740 GCA_027568895.1 Erythroxylum shatona | reverse complement strand
AGAAATAATGAAAATATTTTAAATATAATTTAAATTATTTAATTTTATTTAATTTTATATAATTTAAATTTGATTAAACCTTTAAATCTTAAATCTCGGTTTAATTTTTAAAACATAGTGAAAATTTTAAACTTAAAATATCATGAATTAAATAAAATAAATCTCTTAAAATTTATAAATATAACAATTAAATTTGTGTTAGATTAAATTCTCAATATTTATTATAACAAAGTCAAACTATATAAAGCAAATAGATTTATTAACATCACTAAGCTCCTTTTATACGAGTTATGAAAAATAGAAAACAGCTGCGTATCGGAGGAAAGCTAGCAAGTCATGCATAAAGTAAATAACAATAAAAAGCAAAAAAGGAGAGAAGAAGAAGAAGGACAAATCTGGAATCAGAAACCCTAAGGCCGAAGCCAAACAGACGAAGAAGAAGAAGAGAACTACACGAACCAAACACCCCCAAAACCCTTCATTTTCTCTCCTTAAGCTAATTCTTCTTCTTGTGGGCCAAAACAACGAATATCTGCTGGTTCTCTGATTCTTCTCAACGACATGCACTTCCGCGATTTGATTTGGAAGTAACAAAGGAAAGAAAAAGAAGAAGAATACAACCACAATGGCGTCTAAAGGGCCTAGGTCTAGGCTCGATCACGATTCTAGAACTCGCCGTCAAAAGGTGATATTTCGCTTTTTTACATTTATTTAGGCATTGTAGTGCAATACGGAAGGCAGTCATTTTCTTTGGTTTGAATGGTTTTGAGCTAATGGGTTGGGTTAGCGTCAATCTGCTCAGTTAGTTTTATTATTTTGCTCGGCGCAAAGTTGGGGTTTTTAGTTGGAGAAAGCTTGTTTCTTGTTTTTTTTTCCCCCTTTTTGATCTTTTGTTCATTATATGGGGTGACAGGATCGCTTGAATTCTTCATTGTACTTGGATTGCTGCATTTGGTTTATGGATACTTGTGACCTTTCGTTTCTTTCTCTTGGTTTTGGGACATAGGGTTACTAATTTATTGATCAAGAAAAAAAACCAAGACTCAGTAGGCAGAGATGGCAGTGCATGTGTTTAAACTGTTTTTGAAATTCTTGGGGTTTGTAAAATATAGTTGATGGAAGTTACTTGGGTTATTTGCAATTCTGTGAACTAATATATCTACCTCCTCTGTTTATGAAGAAGCTATTCTTGTTGTTTGCTTTTCTTTTTCATGCACATCTTCTGAATTAAAACTTGTTCCTGCTAGTATATATACTGTCATTTAATTGATATGGCATACCACTCACATGAGACGAAGAAATAATTTGCTGTTTGGGTTCCCGAACATGTTCATTATTATTCTTCATTGTGATATCATGGTTCAATTTTCTCTTGCTTGTATTGGATTTGATTGTCTTGGTAGTGTGAAACACAGCAAAATTATTTTTCTAGGACTAAATTCAAGGAGTAGAAAGGATTTCTTAGTTGTACGTTTTGTCTTCTTAACTAATGGTAGAAGATGCCACTTCACTCTAGACGTTTAAAATATGCTGGTGACTGAGTCTCTGATTAGTTGGTGCCAGCCTTTTCTCTCTTTTTTTTATCTTTCATTTTATGATTTAAATCCAACTGTAGGCACTTGAAGCTCCAAGGGAGCCCCGTCGTCCTAAAACGCATTGGGATCATGTTTTGGAAGAGATGATTTGGTTGTCAAAGGTAATTGACCTGTTGAGGTCTTCAAGATTTGATTGTTTTGGTCGTTACTTTGAAGGGAATAAGCTTTAGCTGCATATTTTGTGAGTTCTTGTTCGTAATCAAGCTAGTTGTCTGCAGGATTTTGAGTCTGAGAGGAAGTGGAAATTGGCTCAGGCGAAAAAGGTTGCATTGAGAGCCAGCAAGGGCATGGTAGATCAGGTCACCAGGGGTGAAAGGAAATTGAAGGTTCTCCTTTTCTTGGACCTATTTTGCTGGAAATTATAATAGGTTACCTGTGAAAGGGATTGCAGTAATTGGAGAATGGACTGACATTGGCCATGGATTTTAGAAATCAACAAGTAGAATATGAATTTCACTATCAACATTTATCTATATGATTGTTAATGTGAGCTTTTCACGGTGCTTAGGAAGAGGAACAACGTTTGCGAAAAGTTGCACTTAACATTTCTAAGGATGTGAAGAAGTTCTGGACTAAAATAGAAAAGCTGGCAAGTATCCTTTATTCCTTCATGTTGTGGGAGATTTTATTGCTTGTGCGAGGGTTTGAAACTGTATAGTTGTTTCTCCAGGTACTTTATAAGCACCAGATGGAGCTCGATGAGAAAAAGAAAAAGGCACTTGATAAGCAGCTCGAGTTTCTTTTAGGACAAACTGAGAGGTGATTCTAGGTTGTCTCCCTTTAATATAATGGAGCTTGGTCCATGTATTTTTTTGGTTTGTAGGTAATTGATTGTTCTTGGGTTACATTTAGGTACTCTACAATGTTAGCAGAGAATCTAGTGGATAAGCCATATTTGCCACATCCTGTGCTGAATCAAACAGGCATCTCTGAGAGGGAAAGTGACGAAAAAGATAGTGATGGGCCTTCCAAGTCTAGTGATGGTAAGCAGAGGCTTATTTATATATATCTTTTAGTATCGTTACTAAGATGATGCTTGTTAGGAAGTAATGGACAGTACAAGGTAACTGCCTTTTAATGGAACCATCCATTTTTTACTTTGATTAGATAAAAATGACTGAAGTTACCTACTAGTGTGGTTATCAAAGATGGTGCAATGTATAATTTGAAAAACTGGTTGGTTAAGTAACTTAATAGTTAAATCATTAATCCAATTATAGTATATAAATAGAAACTTAATGATTTGTTGGAGAAAGATCACTAAATTATCTTTTCATTAATTCAAATTAAAAGTGATTCATAATGGTAACAGTAGAAGACTGGATCCGACAATAACAGAATTATGTGTTTTTATTTAATTTCAAACAGAATATTAAAACTGGTTCATAATGGTGTCAATAGAAGATCTGATACTATAATAATAGAATAATGCCAAACAACTCTGAGCAACATGTAATTTCAAATTTTAAAATTGATTGTTGCAATGTAATGCTATAATTTAATGTTAGTCCAAGTGATATCTGTAATCTAATTAAATAATTATTATATGAATAAATAAATCGAACTTAATAGTTAAGTCTATATTTAATTACAATTTGTTCAAACCACAATGGAATAAGATCACATCTTGTGATTCACTGTTTGCTCTTCTATTAGATTTTTTATTTTACACATCATCCAAAATACGCTTAATTGGTTTTGCAGAAATATAAGGTATATCTTCTTATTCATATTCCTTTCTTTGTCATTCCAGAGCCTCAATTGTATGCTGCTGAAAATGATGAGGACTTTGATGTGCAATCAGAGGATGAATCTGTGAGTTTCTATTTTTCTCTATGCATTTTTGTATTATTTTGAATGCAAGGAGTAACCTAGAAAATGTACTCACAACTTACAAAAGCTGTGTAATTCAAAGATTGTGATTATTGTTAGAGCATCATGTCCCTAGAAACAATTAGATGAGTGTTACTTCGTAGTGTACATTTTCTGTTTGATCTTGGAAACACAAATAATGGGGGATATTGGGTTCGATTGTAAGCTACTTCTATCTGATATAGAGTTAACTATAAATTTTGGAACACATCAACACAAGTACATGAAAAAAGCTACTTCTATAATTAAACTGTGATCAATTTTTGTTCTCCAAAGAAAATACACCAAAGTCTTTGGTGGATGGCCTTCTGCAGCCTCAAATCCTTGACAAAATTCCATCAGGAGCAGTGATGAGTCGTCATATCTTCATATCCATTGAACTAGAAAGATCTTTATTGCTTATGAGATAATCTTATGTACATTTTTAAGGATCACATTTTTTTGAGAAAATATTCGAGTTGAAATGAGATTTATCAAAATTTAAAAATAGTTAAAGATCTATTGCTAAAATACAAGTTGGGATAACCTCTTTTTCAGTCTCCATCTTATCCTGCTTTCATGTCTCAATACTTCTATAAAATGATTTTATTCATGTTTTATTCTTCAAAATTCCAATCAAGTTCATCCTGTTAACTTTTACCAAATTTAGAAAACAATATTTTGTCTTTTCAGCCACCCATCATGTATTTTTGTTGTAATTGTCTTAGTTTCCTTTTACTAAATATGTTCCTCAGTTGCCCAGTTGTAAGTAGATGAATTGAGTTCTGTAACAGAATTAACTGGAAAGACTTGGTTCTAAGGATAAAAAACAGAACTCTCTAATGGAGTTAACTGAGAAGACTTCATTACTATGCCCTTGGATAGTCGACTTCAGTAAAGGTCAGAGGATTAAAATAGTTCGCTTCTATAAGTATTACTAAAAGCTGATTGTTCCATGAGGAATATAGCATTTGAAAGAGAGAGAATGATTGGAGTGGGGTAGATGTAGATTGAGAAATTCATTGTCCCTGTTTTGTTCGTTATTTTGATGATTTGAACTATGAATTCTGATTTGCAATTATTTATGGTGGTGTTATTAAGCTACATTGATCCATTTTTTCTGTGAATTCTATGAAACCTATGATCTTGTTTTCTCCATGCATTTTTACTGCCATCAGATTATAATTGACATTTGGTGATCTTGTTCTAGGAAGATGATGAGCACACTATTGAGGAAGATGAGGCTCTTATAACTGAAGAAGAGAGACAAGAAGAATTGGCAGCTCTGCAGAATGAAATTGATCTCCCAGTTGAGGAATTGCTTAAACGTTATTCGGCAAAGGAAGGTGAGTTGATTTCACTCTTTCTGAGTTTTGGGACATGGAGTTTGCCAAACTCTACAAGTTTGTTCTGGAATTGATTTTGTTGATTGTGTGTGATGTTGCATAAGGAATAAAATTTTGAAATATTGTGTTTATGAATTTCTTTTTCAATAGTCCATTTCTTTGGTTATCTGTCTCTTCTATGTTTCGGGTTCAAATATTTGTTTTTCTGCAGTGTTATTCTTTTAATTATTCTTTTTGTTGATACCTGAAATTGCAGTTAGTGGAGGTAGTGATTCAGAGAAGTCTGAAACCAGAGCCACTCCCTCTACAGTGGAGGAAACCTTTGGTGAGACTAAGAAACTCTGATTGACTGATATTATATTAAACTTAACAAATCTATTAAAGATGAAACTTCTGCAGAAAAGGGAAATGATCATTCTGATGTTAAAGATGGTGACATGAAAAGCATACTTGTTGGTGGTCGTCGTTGTGTAAGTTGTATGTGTTTATGGTTTCCAGTTTTTTATTATTAAGTCAGTTCAATGGGCTCAACATAATATCTATTTGCTTACTGTAGGCCGAAAATAATGGAGCCTTGTCCAAATCAGAACATTTAGATGAATTTGCAAGTTATGAAAGCAGAGATCGATCAGAAAATTTTGGGAAGCCAATAAAACAGCTTAATATGCCTTATGACTTCAATGAAGAACAGGTAAAGGCTGTGCACATCATTGAGTGTGTGCATATGCACCTATACATACAAATGTGTTTTCTCTTTGCTCTAAAATGTGTGTACTGTTGGCCTTTTTAATTCTTTTTCTTCATATTCTGTTGACTACTACTTGCTCTGAATGCGTTAATTATTATGAATTTTCTCGTTGAAATTTGGTATGAAATTGTTGACCTTTATGATTTTCCATATGATTTAAATATCCTAACTATCCATATTGCTAATGTTGTTAATTACCGAATTACCGAGGAGTATGGTTTGTTTCTTGCAATTTTTGGTAGTTATATATATATATATATATATATGTATGTATATATATATATATACATACATGTATATATATATATATATGTCTAATCCTTAATTACATGATAGCCTAGGAATATATAATATATAATAAGATAAAATGGAGAAACAGAATGTCCAATCCTTAATATGTAATCATATAGCTAGCTTCTTTAGGTCGGGTTTTTATCTTGAACTTCTCATAACATGTTTTCTCCAGTGTATCTTAACAACATACCTCCTGACTGTCTAATCCTATTGTTTTCCTTTAGGAGCTATGAATAGTTGTTTGACCAACGAGTTTCATTACGTACCATTAGTGCTAATATTGGTATGTTTGGGGCGATGAAAGAAATAATGGATTAGTCTCTTTATAGGCATTTTTTTGGTTTTGTTGGGGGAGGGGTTCAGAAATACTTATGGTAACCATTTGAGCCGATGAGATTGGTAATATTATTCATTAACACATTGAGCAATATAATAGGGAAATAAAGATTGTAAATATCGGTACCATACTTCAAGTAGGCGATGGGATTGCTTGATTTATGTTCTTGATGAAGTAATGGCAAAGTACTATAGGCATTGCTTTGAATTTGGAATCCGATAATGTTGGGGTTGTATTGATGGGTGAAGGTTTTGATTGTTTTGTTCCTTTATGATGCCTACACATTCAGTATTTGCATTATCTGAGATTATATACTGTTTCTATGCTTAACATCATTTGCTTGTTCCCTATATGATGTAGGAAGATGGTGATTTTGTACTTACTACTGGGGAGGAAAAGGTACTTAATGTGGTAGCTTGTCTTTCATTATGCAGCACTTTCTGTTTATGACTCATTGTAATTGCTCAAGCACATTTTATTTGCAATTGTCCCATCATAATGATTTGGTGCTCTGAAGGTTAGATATATTTACTGATATTGACTACCTTAGTTCTAATTTACCAGGGTTTCTTCTGTTTGCAATAGTTATAGTTCTCTTTTGCTCAATGACTGCATCTGTCCATTCTCTTATGGGTTATCTTCCTTTTTTGTTTGAGAAGGTTTGGGTACTCAAGAAGTGGTAGTAGATATGAGAAATGACATTACTCTTTTTCCAGTGAAAGTTCAAGCAAAATAATCTCTGCTTGTGTTATGTGGCTTACATGGGTTTGCAAAATGTCTTGATATTTATCATTTGGCTTCAATGATCAGGATGATGAGACAACCTTGTCAGAGGAGGATGAACTGGCGAAAACAGATCCGAAAAATGCTATAGATGAGGTAAGAGTGCTTCATATATATCTTGTTCTTTAGCTTTGATGGTTTTATAGACGGCAAAGGTAGCTAATGACTTATGAAATTATTTAGGACTTCTGAAGTGCTTGTTGTTTGATTGCTTATTTGATAAGTGAGCTGAATATAGCTACTAATTAATAGGTATCATTACTGCAAAAGGAGAGTGAAATTCCTGTGGAAGAATTGCTTGCAAGGTATAAAAAGGTAGGTTAAACTGACTGTTTTTACTTATTAGATGTGGCATATCCATTTTGGTTGCCATGCATCACTGATGTTTTTTAAATAGGAATGCAGCAATAGTGAAGTTTCAGAGGATGAATCTGAATACGAATCCGCTTTGTCAGAGAACGAGGTAGAACCCAAAGAAGGTGAGGATGCTAAGCTGAATCACCAAGAGAACTGTGTCAATGAACATGTTTTACCTGGTGAATCCTTGCAAGATCTACATCCTCTTGTTGAAGAACAAGTACATGGAGATGAAAATATCTCAGAAAGAATGGACAGCGAAGACAGGATTGCTGATGCTGCTGCAGCTGCAAGATCTGCACAACCAACAGGCAATACATTCTCCACAACTAAAGTGCGCACCAAGTTTCCTTTCCTTCTTAAATATCCTCTTCGTGAGTATCAGCATATTGGTCTGGATTGGCTTGTTACAATGTATGAGAAAAGATTAAATGGTATTTTAGCTGATGAAATGGGGCTTGGCAAGACTATCATGACTATTGCTCTGCTTGCTCACCTGGCATGTGAAAAAGGAATTTGGGGTCCCCATCTCATTGTAGTTCCAACAAGTGTCATGCTTAATTGGGAAACAGAGTTCCTTAAATGGTGTCCTGCTTTTAAGATTCTAACCTACTTTGGCAGTGCAAAGGAGCGCAAGTTTAAGAGGCAAGGTTGGATGAAACCAAATTCTTTCCATGTCTGTATTACAACTTACAGATTGGTAATACAGGATTCTAAGGTCTTCAAGAGGAAGAAGTGGAAATATTTGATTTTGGATGAAGCCCATCTGATAAAAAATTGGAAATCTCAAAGATGGCAAACTCTTTTAAACTTCAATTCCAAGCGACGTATTCTACTAACTGGCACCCCCCTTCAGAATGATCTTATGGAACTCTGGTCACTAATGCATTTCCTGATGCCTCACATTTTTCAATCTCATCAAGAATTCAAAGATTGGTTTTGTAATCCAATAGCAGGAATGGTGGAAGGACAGGAAAGAGTGAACAAAGAAGTCATTGATCGTCTACATAATGTTCTCCGTCCATTTATATTACGTCGATTGAAAAGGGATGTAGAGAAGCAGCTTCCCCTAAAACATGAGCATGTCATTTCTTGTAGACTTTCAAGAAGGCAGCGGAACTTGTATGAGGACTTCATTGCTAGTTCGGAGACGCAAGCCACACTTGCTAGTGCCAACTTTTTTGGGATGATTAGCATTATAATGCAACTTCGTAAAGTCTGCAACCATCCTGACTTATTTGAAGGTCGCCCAATTATTAGTTCTTTTGATATGGCTGGTATAGACATTCAATTAAGTTCTTTGGTTTGTTCAATGCTTTCATCTGGTTCCTTTTCAACTGTAGACCTCCATAATTTGGGTCTTCTTTTTACTGATCTGGATTTTACCATGACTTCTTGGGAGAGCGATATGGTAAAAGCAATTGAAACCCCTGGAAGTTTGATCACGGGGCGTGTTAACGTTGATAGCATAGATGAAATTGGGCCTAGATTTAAACATTGCAAGAGGTTTCCTGAAACAAACATATTTGAAGAGATAAGGAAGGCAGTAGTGCAGGAGAGGCTACAAGAAGCGAAGGAACGAGCAGCATCTGTTGCATGGTGGAATTCCTTGAGGTGTCAGAAAAGGCCCGTTTACTCATCAACCATGCGTGAACTTCTCACATTGGAGCTTCCTGCTCATGCTATTCATAGAAAAAAGGTTGAAGGAAAATCTTATTTATTCTCTTCTAAGCTTGCTGATCTTGTTCTTTCACCCATTGAACGATTTCAGAGGATGATTGATCTTGTTGAGTCTTTTATGTTTGCAATACCAGCTGCACGAGCCCCAATACCTTATTGTTGGTGTAGTAGTAAGGCAGATACTTCTGTATTTCTGCATCCAACTTTCAAGGAAAGATGTTCTGAAATGTTGTTGCCTCTACTCTCACCTATTAGACCTGCAATTGTACGGAGGCAAGTTTATTTTCCTGACAGGCGACTAATTCAGTTTGATTGTGGTAAGTTGCAAGAGCTTGCAATTTTGCTCAGAAGGTTAAAATCAGAAGGTCATAGAGCATTGATATTCACCCAAATGACTAAGATGCTTGATGTTTTGGAGGCTTTCATAAATTTGTATGGGTACACTTATATGCGTTTAGATGGATCCACACAGCCAGAGGAGAGGCAAACATTAATGCAAAGATTCAACACTAATCCCAAAATCTTCTTGTTTATCTTGTCTACACGTAGTGGGGGTGTTGGCATCAATCTAGTAGGGGCAGATACAGTTATATTTTATGATAGTGACTGGAATCCTGCCATGGATCAGCAAGCTCAAGATCGTTGCCATCGAATAGGGCAGACTCGTGAAGTGCATATCTACAGGCTAATCAGTGAGAACACTATAGAAGAAAATATCTTAAAGAAAGCGAATCAGAAACGTGCTCTTGATGATCTAGTTATACAGAGTGGCGGCTACAATACTGAATTTTTTAAGAAGCTTGATCCCTTGGAATTGTTCTCTGGACTTAAAGCCCTTCCGGTCAAGAATATTCAAAAGGAAAAGAACCATCATAATGGAAATGGGATTTCCTTGTCAAATGCAGATGTTGAGGCTGCTTTAAAATATGCTGAGGATGAAGCTGATTACATGGCTTTGAAGAAGGTAGAGCAGGAAGAAGCTGTGGACAATCAAGAGTTTACTGAAGAAGCCATTGGGAGATTGGAGGATGATGAGTATGCAATTGATGATGATGTAAAAACTGATGAACCTGCTGACCTGGAGATGACACCTTATAATAGAGAAAGTGTTGTCAATGCTGATCCAGTTGTTCCCTTTGAAGAGAAGACTTTAACTTTTGCTAGCAACGAAGACGATGTTGACATGTTGGCTAATGTCAAACAGATGGCTGCAGCGGCAGCTGCTGCTGGACAAGCTATCTCATCATTTGAGAATCATCTACGTCCAATTGATAGGTACGCAATACGATTTATGGAACTCTGGGATCCAATAATAAACAAAGCCGCAATAGACTCTCAAGTTGAGTTCGAGGAGGCTGAATGGGAACTCGATCGCATTGAGAAGTATAAAGAGGAAATGGAAGCTGAGATTGATGATGATGAGGAACCGCTTGTGTATGAAAGTAAGCATTTGTTGTTTTGAGTAATTCTCTATTTTTGTTCCTTCATGAATCCGAGCATGTTTTGCATTTTTTATTTATGAGGAAATTGGGAGTAGCTTGTTTGTTAGTATGCGTCAGGTAAGGTTGTTTGCAATTTCTGTATTTTCAATTTTCGTGCATAAAGTAAATTTGTAGTACTTCTCTACGAGTATTTAAATTGTTTTACATCTCATTATTCCGAAGGCATTTCCTGATGAATTTGAAATTCTGTTAGATGCACTATCCATACTAAGCATTGGTTTGTACAATGATATTAGGATGGGATGCTGATTTTGCTACTGAGGCCTACAGACAGCAAGTGGAGGCCTTAGCTCAACATCAGGTGAATAGCTTTACTAATATGATGATAGATATTGGGTGTGTTTTTAACAGCTGAGCAATCTCTTTGTTCATTTGGGGATTCTAATTTTTGTGTTTAATGATATTTAGTTGATGGAAGAACTGGAGGCTGAAGCTAATGCAAAGGAAGAGGAAGAAAATGGAGATATTGAGACTACGATGTAAGATTATTTGAATTCATCCTTAAGTTCTTATGTTGGGAGTTATTACTCTTTCTTGGTCAATGGTGTTTAAAATCTAAGTACAAGATGACTATATTTTAAGATACATCTTGGAGTTCTTTACAACTTTTAATGCAAACCATATGGATTTTCTTGAAAAGCCATAATTCAATGGAGGCCTTGTTATAATTAGTATATAAAAGAATGATGATGATTAATAATATATAATGGTGTTGGAAGTCAGTAGCATATGAAGCATATTTCCTTGCATCTAGATATTGGTACTTTGAAGAGCGAGACTTGTTAACATATTTTGTATTCTCTAAGCAGGAACGAATTGTCGAGCAATCCTAAACCAAAATCTAAAAAGAAAACAAAAAAAGCAAAGTTCAAATCTCTGAAGAAAGGATCTTTGACTTCTGAAATGAGACATGTGAAAGAAGAGCCATCGGTGGAAACTTTGTCCACGGATGATGATACAACTGATGTCACTTGCTCAGATTCAGTGTCAGTATATTCAAATGTTCATAAAAAGCGCAAGAAAGAAGAGGTCACTCATGCTGTTGAAGCTGAGAAGGTCTTAGGGAAGAAGTCTAAGAAATTCAAGATGACCCGTAGTGATATATGCCATCCAGATTTGCATTTGAGTATGGCTAAGCTGCGAGAACATTATACAGATGTTACTGATCTCGAGCAGAGACCAGCAAGCAGGAGCAAAATGGGAGGAAAAATCTCCATTACAGCAATGCCAGTAAAGCGGGTGTTGACTATAAAATCAGAGAAGTTAAAAAAAGGGAATGTTTGGTCAAAAGATTATGTTCCACCACCCGATTCATGGTTGGCACAGGAGGATGCAATCATATGTGCTGTTGTTCATGAATATGGCCCCAATTGGAACTTGGTTAGTGATACGCTCTATGGAATGACTGCTGGAGGGTTTTACAGGGGAAGATATCACCATCCTACCCATTGTTGTGAGAGATATAGGGAACTGATCCAAAAATATATTTTATCTGCATCTGAAAATCAGATTAATGATAAGACAGGCAACGTGGGGTCTGGCAAAGCCATCCTTAAGGTTACTGAGGTAAGTGGAAATAATCATTTAAATTTTCATTTTATCTTGTGCATTCTTTATGAGGAAATTAGTTCTTCTGAGGACATCCAATGATACTTGCAAACAATTTGGTGTACACAATTAGAGATAAATAGAAGTTGTTGCTCCGGAGTCATGCCATTTGGACTTTCGAATTATCTTTTGTCTTATTGATGCTGGGGATTAGTAACATTGTATGCTGCCCTGTGGTCTTGTGAGGAGATGTAAATAAACGTTATTGTTATCATCCTCGCACATTTCACTTATAGGCATAGTTTTTGCTGAGTTCCTGGCTTCAAGTGGTACAACAGAGCTTTGCTTTCAAAGAAAATGTGTTGACGTATGTCATTTTTGCAGGACAATATTCGAATGCTATTAAATGTTGCTGCTGAACAGCCAGATAATGAGTTACTTCTCCAGAAGCACTTTACTTTCCTACTTTCGTCCATCTGGAGGATGAGATCTCACATTGAGCATTCTCAAAATCTCTCATATTCTCGGAATGGTCTTTATTATGGTGGAGGGTATATAAATTCTTATGCTGATCAAATATCTTCAAATTTAACGAAGGAACCTCAAAAAAGGATGAAGTTCACCAATGTGGGGCAATGCAAATTGCTAGTGGCTGCACTTCATGACTCGAACAATAGACGTCTAGATGATGCAGCCTCTCTTCCCAGCCAGATAGAAGATGCTCCAGCTATCAGTGAACATCTTGAAGTAACATTGGAGTTTCAACAGGAGGAAACTGATTCTATGTTTCCAGTGCCTCCTGTCCTACATTTGTCAATACCAGGCTCAGACCAACAAGCATCCGTGGACGAGGATGTTAAAGACCATCTTCTAAAAACTTCCACAAACATGGCTGAGAGTCGATTCAGGTATGCTTCTTGGAACATCTACATTCTTGATCATCTGTTGGAACACTAAGACCTTAATCATTATTTTTTTTTTTTAATGGGAGAAATTGTGCCATGGAACCTGTTTGTCCAAGTATGTTGCAAATTCAGTAAAGAGCACTATTATGATATTGGGATTCCTGGAATTTGTTTATCAATAGATGTTATAATGCATTTAGCTCAAGTTTTTTGATCTTGGAAAAGTGATGTTTGCTCAAGTTATCTGATATAATGTGATTCATATCGGTTTTATTGTGATGGGTTGAGTGCTTGATGAACTTGTTAATAAAGCCTACCTTTTTTAACCTAGGGAGGCGGCAAGGTCTTGCAATGAAGACGGCCTAGGTTGGCCATCAAGTGCTTTTTCACCAAGTGATGCCAAATTGCGCTCATCTTCAAAATTAACACCTTTGGGTAAGCACAAGCTCGCTGTTTCTGACTCCATGAAGACCCCTAGATCAAAGTTGAAGAGAACTTCAGTGGAGCATGGTGAGCTTCGCAACCTGTTTGCTGATTCTGCCGCACAGCCATTTCGGACAGTCTCATCTAGTGATCCAAATTTGAGGTTTGACTTGGCATTGGCCGACATTGACAATGGTTGGACTGATGAGAGTGATAGTGTATGTATTCCATGTGTAGATGAGGAGCATCCCTTTGCATTTCAATGTTCCGAACCTCTCCCGCATGACTATGTTCCTGGTTTTGTCTCGGGGCTAGAAGATTTTTCGTCATTGCCAGAATATACTGACATCGGGTAGCTTAGTGACACACAGCGTGTGTGAACTGAATTTTTGGGGGAATGATGCTTCTGCAGCTGGAGGTGGGAAGAAGGGACCTTATTGAGTTCTTTCTTCTTTGGTTTGGTGAAATAACCAAAAGAAACTGTGGCATCATTGTTCCTAAGATGTTGGAAAAACATATTAAAAAAGTGATGTCTGATGCACAGTTTTGCTTTGCCAATCAAGAGGGAGTGTGCTCTGATCAGATTGTGGTCTCAAAAAGTATGAAATTTAGGATCAGATTCAGAGGGGTTTCAGTTCCAGCTGGGGAGATGGAGAATCTGTAAATTGTAATATAATCTTCTAAGGCTCAATTATTTTTTGGGATGTGCCAATTTTCCGAATATTATCTTATCTTTTGGCATTTTCCCACGTAGAATTAGAATGGAACAGTAAGGAAAGGTAGTAATTAATAGTCATTAAATGAAATTAGAGCATCAAAGCACTTGCTGCTCCTATTAGATTAGAATTATAGCTTGGTAATTTTCTTATGCTTGGTGCTCGTGATTTTGGATAAAAAGAAAGCAGTTTATATGGTGTTGAATTTTTTTAAAATTTTTAAAAATGTGACAATTTTTAATTAAGTGATTAAAATTGATTGTCAATTAAACATTTATATAAACTAGGAGATGCAAATTTGTCCAATTCTCTTACTGATTTTAGTTTAGGCCAAAAGAGCAAAAGAAAACGTTTACACGTGTCTTATATGAATCTGACTTTTAACATTTGGAAATGAAATCTGATTATTAACGGTTCATATTGTACGTCTTCTAAATGTTATGGTTCATTTTATATGTTTTGTAAATGTTATGGCTCCATTTAAATACCTTAAAATATTAAGATCTTCAAGCATCAATTTAAATGTTTAAGGTTGTTTTGCTCTTTTGGCGGATGTTCAATTGTTTATAAAAGCTTATTCGCCATTGGAAAATTTGATTTTATTAGATAAATCAATAAAATATTGTTAAAACTAACGTTTTCAATTGTTAAGGTTATAAAAAATTGATCATTTAATCCATAATTTTAAAAGTTAAATTAAAAATTAAAAATTTTGATAATTTAAAATCTGTTATTAAAAAACATATTTATATTTAATTTAAATGTTTTTACAATTTATTTAAATTTAATTAATAACTAATTTGTTTGTGTAATAATCTGTTTTATTTAATTTATATTGACTAAACTGGTAAGAGCAAAAAAACTTTTGAAACTAGAGAAAAAATGGGAGAAATATGATCTACTTAAATTGAAATAACGTTAGCTATATATATAGCCTTATTGACAGCGATAAAGTCAGGAATTTTAGATGGGATGACTCAAATAAAATATAGATTTCATAAAAAATTTTATATCAAAACTAAATAAAAAATAAAGTTTTATTAATAATATAAACTAGTTAAAATTACAATGACCCCCGCCTACTTTTTATAGATTGAAATCTTTTCATAACAAGATCATTCTCAATATCTGCAAATACATCTCTTTCAATGTAACACACTAAATAATAATTCAATATGTCATCTCATATTTTATCACGAAGTGAACTCTTAATAATTTTCATCACGGATAAAGCTCTTTCTACTGTGGCTATAGCAACTGATAAAAGTAATAAGAATTTGACTAATAAATAAACCAAAGGAAATACACGATGCTTTCTTATAGCCACCATTCTCTTAACAAGGTCTCCAATTTTACTCAATTCAAAGAAATTCTTATCCATATGTACATCAATGATAAAATTCTCAAGTTGATATTCAAGTTCAATTAAAACAATAGGAGGAAACTCTGATGG
>JAOSBK010000205.1:1891641-1927102 GCA_027568895.1 Erythroxylum shatona | reverse complement strand
TTAGCTATATATATAGCCTTATAGACAGCGATGAAGTCAGAAATTTTAGATAGGAAGACCCAGATAAAATATAGATTTCACAAAATTTTTCATACCAAAACTAAATAAAAAATAAAGTTTTATTAATAATATAAAATAGTTAAAATTACAATGATCCTCGCCTACTTTTCATAGATTGAAGTCTTTTCATAACAAGATCATTGTCAATATCTGCAAATATATCTCTTTCAATGTAACACACTAAATAATAATTCAATATGTCATCTCCTATTTTATCACGAAGTAAACTCTTGATAATTTTCATTGCGGATAAAGCTCTTTTCACTGTGGCTGTAGCAACTAGTAAAAATAATGACAATTTAACTAACAAATAAACCAAAGGAAATACATGATGCTTTCTTATAGCCACCATTCTCTTAACAAAGTCTCCAATTTCACTCAATTCAAAGAAATTCTTATCCATACGCACATCAATAATAAAATTCCCAAGTTGATATTCAAGTTCAATTAAAGTAATAAGAGGATCCGATAGTATGGTAAAAAGAAAGCAATAGGAGGAAACTCTAAAAGAAAGCAATAGGAGGAAACTCTGATGGATAGAATTTTGCAAGTTCAATCAATTTGTCCACGTCAAATATATATATATATATATATATTAAAAATAAAAATATTTAATATTTTTTAAATCTTGGGGGCTCAGTTCACTATTGGGCCCCATATAACTCCGTCAGTGGTTACAGACTTGGGAACAAACCACGATAACACCAACAGACTGAAATAGATAAACACAAATCCCTTAATATCAGGGATTTTATTCAACAGACAAACATAATAAACTTAAAAACAAATAATGTAACAATTCCTCCCTTGAATTGAATACTTTATAGGAGTCATCTTCAAGAAAGCATCCAGCTTCAGTGGCTTAGTCATCAAGTCAGTCAATTGATCCTGAGTATAACAGTGCACTGTGCCATCCTTTGTGGGTTCACGAAGGAAATGAGAACATACGTCTACATGCTCGTTTTGACTGTGCATAACTGGGTTTCTTGAAAGTTTAATTGCAGAACTATTATCGCAGCGAATAGCAGTTGCCTTGCCTTGATTGGAAACCAACTTTCCCAACACACGTTCCAACCAAATTGGCTGGCATGCACATTATGCAATAGCTATAAATTCTGCCTCTATTTGATAGACTTACAATTGGTTGTTTTTTAGAAGACCAAGATACAGCTCTTGAACTCAATAAGAAAACATAGCCTGATGTGTTTTTTCTATCTTCTACATCTCCAACATAATCACTATCTGTATAAGCCACAAGTTCATCATCTCCTCCCTTCTTATAAAAAATACCAAACTCTGTTGTTCCCTTCAAATACCTCAGCGCCCTTTTTGCAACCTGTAAGTGGAGCTCTATAGGATTTTTCATATCCCTACTAATAACACTTACCACAAACATCATATTTGGTTGAGTTGTTGTGAGATACATAAGGCTACCCATAATCTGTTTATAATAACTCTTGTCCACCTTAATTCCACCATCAACCTTCACGAGTTTATAAAAAGGAACAATCGGATTATGAACAAAATTACTTTTGTCCATCCCAAACTTTTGCAGCACCTCCAATGCATATTTCTTTTGACTGATAAAAATTTCGTCTGAGCTTTGTAAAACCTCCAGGCCAAGAAAATATCTCATCTTTCCAAGATCTGTCATGTCAAACTCTCGCTTTATGGAATCTTTAAAATCTGCAAACATGGAGTCATCATTGTCAGTATAAATAAGATCATCAACATAAAGACATATAATTAATATTTTGTCGTCCTTTTTCTTGATGAACAAAGTATGTTCATATTCACACTTCTCAAATCTTGCCTTCATGAAAAAATATTCTATCCGACTGTACCAAGCTCATAGTGCTTGCTTAAGCCCGTAAAGTGTCTTCTTTAATTTATAAATCTTTTGTTCTTCTCCTCTTTGCACATAAGCACAAGGCTGCTCCACAAAAACTTTTTCCTGTAAATCACCATGTAAGAAAGTAGATTTTACATCTAGCTAATACATTGACCATCCTCTTTGAGCTGCAAGTGCTATCACTAATCGAACTGTCTCCATACGTGCCACAGGTGCAAATACTTATGTGTAATCTACACCATGTTGTTGAACATAACCTTTCTCAACAAGCCTGGCTTTGTATTTATTTACTTTTCCATTTTCGTTAAGTTTGGTCTTATAGACCTATTTAACCCCAATTCTTTTTCCTCCTTCAGGCAGATCCATTAATTCCCATGTGCCATTCTTCTTTATTGCTTCCATTTCCGCATCTATGTATTACCTCCATTTTTCACTTTTCATGTCATCTTCAAAATGAATTGGATCAGTATCAATAGCTGCAAACATGACCATATCAGCTTCTTCTTTAGAAAGTCCTTTACCTGTTTCATAGTCTCCCATCCAAACAGGCAGTCTTCGAATCCTTCCTTGATCTAAAGTTGACGAGTGATCTGCTGGCAAAGAGTCGAAGGATATATTTTCTTCATCATTAGATTCATGATCTGGTTCTTCCGTAGGATCATCCCACTCAAAGTCGCACAAAATTGCTTCTTCATGCTCCTCATCCCAATCCTAACTATTTTCTTCTTCAAACACAACATCCCTACTTACAATAATCCTTTGCAAAACTAGATCATATAGTCTATAAGCCTTTGATTCTTCACTAACACCCAAAAGAACACAACATAAGGTTGTATCCTCCAGTTTAGATCTAATATTATTAGGCACGTGAACATGAGATTTACAACCAAAAACTCTAAAATACTTAGCTGATGGCTTGACTCCACTCCATGCTTCCTCTGGCATCTTATTTTTTATTGCAAGTGTGGGACTCCGGTTCGAAACATATGCTACCCAATTGACTACTTCAGGCCAAAAAGTCCTAGGAATTTTCTTCTCTGATAGCATGTTAAGAACCATATTCATAATAGTTCTATTTTTTCGTTCAGTAACCTCATTTTGTTGGGGTGAATAGGCAGCTATCAGTTGTCTTTTCATGTCATTTCCATCACAAAAACTATTAAATTGTTGTAAATTAAATTCTCCTTCTCGGTCTATATGTAAAACTTTAATAAAGCCTGTCTCCTTCTCAACATGCACTTTAAATCTTTTAAAAGCACCAAAAACTTCAGGTTTTTATATTAAAAAAAACCCATAATTTTCTGCTAAAATCATCAATGAAAGTAAGCAAATACCACTTTTTGCTGTTAGAAATGGGTTTAATCGGACTGCAAATATCAAAATGTACTAACTGCAAAACTTGTGAAGCTCTCCAATTGCTCCTTTTTGGAAACGGATCTCTTTGTTACTTCCCCACGAAACAATCTTTACATAGTTTTAAAGGAGATTGTAACTGTAGCAAACCATGCACCATCTCTTTCTGTTGAAGAGACTTTAAGCCTTTAAAGCTTAGATGTCCATACCGACAGTGCCAAAGCTGCACAGTATCTTCTGTAACTATGTTAAAGCAAGCAGTTGCAATAGGTCGAGACACAGCATGAAAAATTAACGTTCGTTTTGAAGTCATCATTGTATTCAAAATTAAACCATTCTTCGAATGGAAAACCTTGCACCTGTCACGTTGGAACAGAATTGACAACCCTTTTTCTTGTAACTGTCCAACACTAAGCAAGTTGTCTTTCAGCTCAGGTACATAAAATACTCCAGTGATGATCTTTGACATTCTATTTGCCTGCAGTCTTATATTTCCTTTTCCTACTACAATCAAGCTTGAGTTGTTACCCAACTTTATAGAATCTCTGAAGCTTTCATCAAAATCGAAAAAAAACTCCTATTCACACATATGATTGCTACATCCTGAGTTCAGAAACCATATATCAGGTTTTTCAGTAACATTTGTATCTACATACGCCATCAACAACTTGTCATCATGAGACTCAGTAAAATTAGTTTCATTTTCTTTCTGTGGATATTCCCATTGAAAATGCCCTAGCTTGTGACAATTATAGCACTCCACTGTAGTTTTGTTAGGGCTTTGTCTACCTCTTCCCCTTCCACGACCACCTCTTCCATGAGAAACCTTCAAAGCATGTTCTTCTTCAACATGAGTGCTCATGCGATGTTCATGCACAAGTAGATTGCTCTACGAACACACAACATAATCAAATTTAGGAATCTTAGATCTCATAATTTTTTCAATAGCAGCATCTCCTTTATCTTCAGCGTTTACTTTCATCTTGTTAGCAATGGTAAGAGTCTAAACAAAGTACTTGTTCACGGTTTCTCCTTTCTTCATGTGAAAATTTTCAATCTCTTTGCAAAGAGCTTGCAACTGTGCTCGCTTAACTCGTGTTGTACCTTGATATTTCTGCTTCATGGAATCCCAAATGTCCTTTGATCGTATCCTTTTTCAGAATCATCTCCAAAACTATCCGATCTAGTGCTTGAAACAAATAGTTCTTTGCTTTTAAACCTTTCAACTTCTAATCGTCAATGCTCTTCTTTTGTGCATCTGTCAGAACCACACCTTCTGCTACTGCAAAAATTCCATTCTCCATTAAACACCAGTACTCCTTTGAACGTAAAAAACTCTCCATGAGCATCGCCCAATGATCATAGTGTCCATCAAATCTCGACACTGCTGGTTGTACAGAGGAACTCTTTATTGCCAAAGTTACACCTGCAAAAAACACTTAGAAGATTGCTGCTTCTACTTACCCAGTTATAGGCTCTAATACTAAAAATGTTAAGAGCAAAAAAGCTTTTGAAACTATAGAGAAAATATGGGAGAAATCTATCTACTTACATTGAAATAATGTTGGCTATATATATAGCCTTACAGACTTAGGAACAAACCACGATGACACCAACAGACTGAAATAGATAAACACAAATCTCTTAATATCAGGGATTTTATTCAATAGACAAACATAAACAAATAACGTAACATAAATGACCACATAATAATTTTTTGTAACTAAATACAAAACTAATATTTAAATCAAAATGAAAAGGACTATTTATTGAAGAATGGAGGAATAACCACATCTCATTCTCAATTGCCTGAAATGATAACTTTATAAGAGCATATTAAGTATGTACAAATAAATATTTATTCTATTATTTTCTTATCTCTTTTCTTTTTTAACTGTCCAGAATACCCGATTGACGTGATTTACAGGTTATTTCATCAATCCAGAGATTTACTCAGTACGCATTTAAAAGGTAGCGACTGCAGGTTCCTCCGTTCAATAAAAAGTGTAGAACATAATATAAGTAAGGAGCATTTGTATATATACATCTTATTTTTTATTTAGTAAAATATAATACAAGAATCCCAATTAAAACAAAGAAAAAAAATAAAAAACCTCTAAAATGAAATTAGAAAATTTCGTATACATATATAGAATGCGCTAAATATAGAATGCAACTGTTGACTAATTACGCATATTCATTCTTATTCTGTTTGCTCCATTCTGTCTATTTAGTGAAAGTCTCAGTTGTTACTGTTGTATTCTTCTGCTTCCTTTTCTTCTCCTCCTCCTCCTCCTTCTACTTTTTGATGATCCATCTCTACAGTTTGGCTACTGCAAGTGGTTTGCACCGGAGAAGTGACGATAATGTGTAGATTTTCAACTTCATGAACATTATTACTACTGTTACTACTTTTGGAAGGAGTTAAAGTACAAGGTAATTCCAGCTCCTTCTTCAACTTCTTCAATTCCTTGCTTTTGGCCCACAGAACCGCATACAGTCCCGAAACAATAAGTACACCACCAATTATGCTGCACTTCCCCAAGTGCAAATTAGTGGATCATAATATCCATCTTCTGTATCTAAGCACAAGTGGTTAACTCAAGACTAAAGGCCATCTTTCATTTTCAAATTATTATGATAAGACATTTACCGTAACAACTGTAAAAGTGATTCGCTTATTAAATTTTTATCAAATTTAACTCGAATACAATTAATTAATTCACCGTATTTGTAAACAAATATACTAAAAATAATTTGGTGCGTTTGAAACTCTAAAATAATTCGATTCAATTATTCAATTTTATTTAAATTTATATTCAATTAGTAATACTCAGTTAAGCTTCGATCTAAATTTAAGTTTGTCTAACATTTTTCTAATCTCAATCTAATTCGTTGTCATTTTAAGATCAGAAAATTGTAAAGATGAAATCTTGATTTATAATGACTCTATGCAATATTGAAAGAAAGGTCTTGGATTAATAAAAACAATAATCTCATAGTAATTGCTTTAGATATAAGAGGGCAAAAAAAAAAAAAAAAAGAGTGATAGTGATACCTTCCAAGATGCAATTTCTCATCGACCAGTAACGAACAGGCAAGTGCAACGAAAACAAGCAATAGAGGATTGAAGACTGATGCGAACAACGGCCCTCTCAGTCTCACACACAAAGCTATTAGTGTCACCATCAACCCTGAAGCCACTATCCCCTAAACCAAAAATAAAAATTTAATTATTTACTATATTTTTTAAAAATAAAAATATATGTGTATATATATATATATATGTTAATAAATAAATAAAATACCGAATAAGCTACAGTGAGAAGTCGTATATTCCAGCCTAATTTCCATTGCGACCAATCCTTTTCCATGCAGAGAGCGAAGATAATGGCCTGAATTGCTCCCATTAAGCACATCAAAGCAGTGCTCCAGTAAGGATATGGGAAGTTCTCACTCATTTTTGCCTGATAAATAACATTTATATATGATTAATAACCAGATTAATATAATTTGCTTGTTTCTTTACATTTGAAAATTGTAATTTCTCATTAATTATGATATTATTATTATAAATTTAGAAAAATATGAGATATTTTTAAAATAAAGAATAAATTACGAAATTCTTTGATCAATTACATTAAATTATATGCAATTTTACTGTATCAATTTATGCACTACATCTTCAATTTTATAATAATAATTACAAAAATTTTTTGCATTTTTATTTTAAATATCGGTTAAAATTACGAGATTATGCAATAATTATTTTGAATTTAATTGAGAAAATAAACGAAAAGAGAGAATTTGGGTGAGCAATTAATAAAATCACATTACCTGGACTATCAACCAGAGAGCATAGCAAATGCAGCTTCCTATACCCAACAAAGAGCCTAAGGCACGATGATGCTGCTGCTGCTGAGGAGACGAAGAAGAAGATGGTGATGCTACGTGTCCTCCTCCATGTTTCAAAAGGTCAACATGTGTTGACCACATGTCCAGCTTTGGCCCCTTATAGAAAGTTAGAAGCATTGCTCCACCTATTCCCAATAACGTCCCCATCAACTTTGCCTTTCCCGTCAAGGACCTTAACCCCACTCTTTCCAACCTGAACACACAATTTTTCAAATAAATATCCCGATTTTATGATTTGATCCGATCCAATATACGTAATAACTCGATAATTACTCGATTCGGGTCGGGTTTACTGTTACATACCCGAAAGAGACGGCCAGGATGAATGTAACGGCTGGAACCAGATTAGCCATGGCAGCAGCAAAGGTGGCAGATGTTAGAGCCAAGGCTTCCAGGTACAAATTTTGTGCCAGTGACCCCCTACAGTTCACAAATGGATTACCCAGTTTTAATAAATAAATTAGGAAATGATTTATTTCATCATCATCATCATCATCATCATCACATTCAGCCTGAAATTTCGCAGAAAAATGGAATCTAAAAAGGTATGATAATACGCGATCTCACCCTTGCATAATAGAAAGACTGTTTCCGGTAGACCCATATTTTGTTTTATTAAATTTTTAATAAAGTTTATTCATGATATTAAGTAATTCATAAAAAGGATTACATATATAATAATATTTTCAAAATAAAAAGATCAAAACGGGTTGTATTTAATTAGCGGTAAGTAGGTGTAAAATAGTTCGTTTATTGGTGAGGGTCACGTACAAAAGCTAGCTGCGGCTGGAGGATAACAACTGGCATGCATGCATACTATTCATTAATGATATGCAATTACACGACGTAGTTTTACAGTTGAAGCTTATTACGAAAGTTTACTCTCTGTGTTATGTACAAAATTATTACTAATTTTAAAATTAAATAATATATCAAATTATGCTAAATGTATTAATATAAGTAAATCACTTACCCAAATAATCCGCTAAAAAACGCTTGAAAGAGTATCATCCAACTAATTTTTGGCTTGTTCTTCCTGTTCCAAATAATACCGTATTAGTAATAATTATTAATTTTATAATTATAATAAGAAAATATGTTTATTTAATATATACTTTAAAAATAATAACTATTAAAAACAGCTTTTTTTATTTTCGTACTACTTAAACTTTTCCGAACTGCATTTATAATTTGTTTAAAAATTAATAACAAAATAGTAATATTAAAAAATTAACACAAAATGGACATATTTTAAATAATTATAGATCTGATAACAGAAATTTAGTATATACTTTAAAAAATAATTATTGCAAGTTTGTTCTACTCAGTTTTCTTGTTTTGTTAATTTCTAGTTGTTTATTTATGGTAATTAACATATATGAGACGAAAAAGAAAGCTTGACGCAACCTTAAACAGCGGTTTATGGTAAATACTTTTCTTCTAGAAAGTAATAAGATTAATTACGAAGAACCTTCTTCTTCCTTCTTCTATCTTTCTAGAAACAATTTACACTAAAATGGAAGATTTGAACAGGAGGAACCAGACCAGACCTTTCGAAGACGATAGCTACAGGGAGCATGAAAGTGGTGGCGAACAGAAACCGATACGCAATAATAATCCTCCTGCTCATTCCATCATTAACCGCCAATTTGTAGAGCACGTTCACTCCGGCAAATCCGAGCTGCACTACCACCATCAGAATCGTAGGCTTCAATCCATCCACCATATTCTTCTTCTGAATTCTTCTCAATCTCTAGAACATACCAATCTTAAGCACCAACCAGTATCTGTTGCTACTGCTACAGAGAGGCAAGAGCAGGAAAGAGAGAGTGTGTGTAAAGGATGGTTAGAATTGAATTGGTGTGGTAATTGGAGTTTTGACACATAAGGCACATATATATATAGAGAGAGGGCAGGGGTCCGGTCAAGTCAGGTCAGGTCGAGGTGGTAATGGCATTTACTGTGAGAAGTGAGATTGCGGTTGAACTGTTGTACTCTACGTCATGACATGCGTAGCTTCTCAAATCACCGAGAAAAAAAGCACATCAAATCTTCGCTTACTATATACATTAAATCTCGTAAATATATTTATACGATGTTAAGTAAATGTGTGGATGAAATTTAATAAAATATTATAAGAATATAAATATATAAGTTAAAATTTAATAAAATTTAATAGAAATAATAGAACCACGACATGAGATTTAATCTTGAAAAAAAGGGCATGTAATTACCTGTTTAAAGTATTAATATTATAATTACTAATTATAAGTAATAAATTATATATTGTAAATAAATTATTTAGTAAATTATGTATACATGCCTAACTTTTAATAGTTTATTATCTTTCAAAATCATTTTAAAAGACAACTATTATCATAATTTATCATCGCACCCAATCCGAAATCTCGCACTGAAGCAATATTATAGAAGTCTTATAGTATATAGCCTTACTCTTATATTATAAAGAAGTTGTTTTCAGTAGATCCACATGCAGACCCACAACTATTATCATAATTAAAAATAAAAATTTAAAAAGAATCACAATTTCAAACAATAAAACTAAGACAACAAAGTTTTAGTAATACTCTTTCATAATTTATAAAATTTAAAATCTTGAGCTAAATGAAATTTTAATTATACTTAACAAAATTTGGTGTAACTTGATATTCGAAGTTAATAGATCAAGTTTAAATTGATTAAAATTTGAATTAACCTCGGGAAGCCGAACGACCTGAACCCTTTCTTCAAAAGCAATTAAGCATATTTTCACTACTAATTACTTTATAATTTGATGATCGTAAAACATATTATGATTATTAATTTTTAGTGATAGTGACAAGTTAATATATGAAATATCAAATTTAAGAAGAATAAAGTGAAAAAAAAAGCCACTTGAATCAATTGAGTACACATGCAACCTAAAAGAACTTAAAGGAAATTCAAGAATAAGGAAAAATTAAACATATATAGATTTAAATAAAGTATTTTAATTTTTCTTATAACCTAATCGTAATCATGTCAACGAATTAGTAATTTAATAATTACATAATTATTTTAAAAATAAATATTTTGTTGTAATGATTAATTTAAGTTATTAAGTTATTTTATACTTCAATATATCATATATATGAATTATGAGAGTAATCTTAAACATGAAGAAGAGTAATTGAGAATTTTCAAAATTAGACAATATACATACACATAACATAACACATGTTAATATTTTCTTGTCCGATACGAAGAACATTTATATCATATGATTTTTTTTATACAATTTAACAACAACAATATTCAGTAAGAATCTCGCAGAGAAGTAAGAACGTCACGAGAATAATGAGTAATATACAAATTTTCTAGTTTAGTGATACAAGAACTAACAACTTTTACTAAGTAGTGTTTTACTTAATTGTATACAAAGTTTGTAGTAAACTTCAACTTTTCAACTAAAGAAGTACAAATGAAGCAGTTTTTTTTCCAAACGTGGGCGGTAGAAGTGGAAATGGTGTCAGCTGTCGCTTTGTTTTCCATCTTTGCCTTCTTCTTGTCTTAGAATGCTTTTTCTTCTTCTTCTCTTTGGATTTTTAAAGCAATTTTAGACGCATTTAATAAAAAAGTTCAATTAATTAAATATACGTGTATTTGTTTTTCTGTTTACGGTGTATAATTTATGATTAAAATTTGATGCTTTGAGTGAAAAAACTAAAGTGGGTTTTTACTGGAAGTTGTTAATTCGTAGTGGAGGAGTTGGTCGCTGTACTTATTGGAGAATTGCATTTGCAGGTGAAAACTATAGTCTTCTTTATCCTTTTTTCTCCTTCAATTCGTAGACGGAACTGCCTAAATCCTTCCATTTGGACTCAGCATGGCGACATAAAGCAACTGCTAGCTGTAAATTTCTTTACTTATTATGGACAATAGAAAGTGTTTTAAACGATGCCTTTTTAGTTAAGAAGATATGTTTTTTTTTAATGGTTTAATTAATACACTTAGATAAAATATTCAAAAATATTTAATTTTTTAAAATTTAATAACTAATCTTTTAAATTTTATAAAATTTGAGTCTAAATTTTATTTTTATTGACGTGACACTGTTTTGAAAAAATCTCAAAAATATATATGATAAAAATACTTTTAGGTGATCTAAATATTGCAGATTTGGACACCACCAGATATATCATTTGGTTATATTGTATTATTTATTTATTTATTGTCATTTTATTTATATAATAATTTAACGTGTCAGTTTTACTTATTTACTCTTTAACTCTTATCAATCTTTTATTGTCATATTTACATGTGAGTCTAATAAAAACAGCCTCTTTATTATGTAAAGATAAAACTACGTACTATTAGACCTTTCCAGACTCCGCTTTATTGCGAGACTTCGAACTAAGTGTGATAATGACGATGATAATAATGAAGTTATCTTAATATCGCAAAATAATTTTCATTCACAATCTCCGAATTTAAATGGAAACAAGTTATTTTACAAATTAATTAAAAGAAACGTTCTCATTTGGTTTAAATTCGATTTATACACAAATTTTCGCTTTAAAATTAGTATTAAATTACTAAATTTAATCAAGATTGGGGTATTAATTCAAATTTTTAGAAATGGTAGATATCAAAATTTTATGTGAACCCTAAGTGTCAGCAATTTTATATGAATCCAAACTCAAACTCAAAACTAATTTTCAGTGAACCAAAAGAAGTCAAGCTCAAACCTAACCAACTGTAATTTAACCCGTGAATAGCGAGCCCAAGCACACAAATGCGGCAAGTAACCTCAAAAAGGTAACAAAGTAAATGGTTCGTTCAAGCGAACAATGCATGTGAATTGCGATTTCCTTGAAAGAGCACATGAATGGCAAGAATGGCAAAAACAAAATGGACACGAAACCAGACAAAGATACTATAGTCCAAAGGCTTAATCTATCATCAAAACCAACCTACTTCAAGTTTGACACTTCACCTAAACAATTAACAACCCAGAACTGCCAACCAGAAATTTATGAACTTAAAATCTGGTCAACCTGCGTCATTCAGAACACTCATCCATGTTCTTCACCTAAGTAACTCGCCTTCCAGGACTGCAACAGAAAACTTATGCAGTTCTTTTTTGTGTTTCAAGAATAAAACAAGCAGTGGTTATTATTCTCAAATAATACCCCACAGAATAGAAAATCAATGGCAAGCACAGTCCACAAACTGCATCTGACAGGTTACTCGGTCCCAGCATAACAAACAACGTAATGGGACGCGTTCAAGGTCAAAACTAGAACCCTGGAGAGGAGGACAATACGGAAAAGATAGCCATAACAGAGAAAGACAACGGACGGCAGTTTCAAGACTCATTGGGAGCTTTCAAACAGTCTGTCAAACATTTATTCAGATGGAAGCCTTCCATATCTTCCAGCAGTACGCCAGTAGAAGATGAGAGTGGCTTATATTCGTTTAAATTGCAGATAGCTTGTTGTGGCCCAAAAGACATTTTTAAAGTTAAAACTGAGTGTCCAATTAGCAATAAAGATACCCAATCATATATCCAAAAGATCGAACCCTGCCAAAAAGTTGACCACATTAATAGATAGCAGACTACAATATAGAAACTGGCATGCATAAGGTGAAAAAGATTTACCCGTAAATCTCCCGTATAATTACTGAGATACTGAAAACACAGTTAACCAAAATGGCCAATCACATTTAAGACTTGTATTTCCAAATAGTTGAAGGAAATCTCTGGTGGAACATTGAACATGGTTCTCCGAATGCCCAAATCAAGACCAAAACCACCTTCACTGATTGCATTGCTAGACAATTCAATGACATAATGGCCAGTAATCATGGTTTTGCAAATTCGATGCACAAGTGACAAGAAACCCAGCATCAAAATGGCACTCAAAGAGATTAAGACCCAAGTTGAATGTGTATGTCAAGCAAGCACAAGATCCATCAGAAGCAAAACATCGTAGTCAGCAGTTTAGGAACACAAAAACAGTTGAATACTATGCCAAGTTTTGCACTCGGTAACCGATCTACTAGATTGATCCAGAGAGACAATAATGAAGATTACACAACTTCTTTAACAAACTTGCAGACATCCCATCCAGTGACAGCAAGGATTCCAGTTCCTCAGCTGCAAAATAAACAGATATATATATAACTATCATGTCAACAGTGTGAAATATAAGAACTCCAACACTAAGTAGCATACCTAATTAGGAGCCGATCTATCCAGAACGAAAACCCCCCGCACCTCGACGTTCATAAGGTCCAGAACGATCACGACTATATCGATCCCCTCCTGAAGCTCCACGACCACCACCATCCCTACTACGACTACCAAAACGATCTCCATTTCTGTCTGGACCATAACGACTACCCCCGCCCCCACCTCCACCACCACTGCTACCATACCTTTCATCTCTTCCACCATACCTGCCACCTCTTCCCCCTTCACCAGGGCACTCCCTAGCAAAATGCCCAGGTTTACCACACTTGAAGCAATCTCCACCACCACCGCCACTAGATCTTCCACCACCAAAATCACGATTCCTATCACGGTCATGGCCTCGATCACGACTGCGGTCACTGTTGCCATCCCTGCCAGAGCCTTGATGTGGCTGTGCTTTATCAACAGTAATTGTGCGTCCATCTAAGTCCATGCCATTCATTGCTTCAATAGCATCATCCATTGCTTTCTCATCATCAAAAGTGACAAACCCAAACCCGCGAGACCGTCCAGAAAATTTGTCAACCACAACCTACACAAACAAAGGGTTCCATTAACCTAATCAACATTATTGGAGCTCACCATCCAAGCCATCCTCAATATGCTTACGGAAGCATGAAATCCCTCCGATCTTAACGTACACCAATCATCAAGGACGATGCAAGTTAGTCATGCAAACTTAGTCAACAAAAAGACCAGGATTGACAATCAAAGACATAAATCAGAAATATCACAATATGTACTCTTAAAACTGGTTTACGACTAACAAGAACTGTAGCAACTACAACATAAAGAGTGTATACACAAACCAACTAAAATAGAATCGAATCAACAGTTGGAAAATTAAGAATCAAAATCGACTTGAGCATGATTCTCACCTTAGCTTCAAGAAGATGCCCAAACTTTTCAAATGCCTCTTTCAAACCTCTATCGGAAGTAGACCACGACAGGCCACCAATAAAACATCGGTACTCTACCTCTTCTGGCATTTTCTAAACTGCATATTTTCGCTAATAAAATTAGTAAAAATCAAAAGATCCAGCAGTCTATAACATAACAAACTTTGTGAAATCCCCTTATTCAACAGATCACGACCACACAAATCCTAGGTACACTAAATCAGAACGAAAGGAACAAGAACCAACCCAACATCACAAATCTCACATAACCATCGAAAATACAGTTGAATTTGAAAGTATCATAATCAGGAAACGAATCACAAGCCAACTATTTCTAGATTTTAGGAATAAACATTAGTTCAATAATTGAAATAGAGTAAACAAAGAAAGGATCCGACCGGTTCGATTTAGTGCATACCAGAGATTTTAATAACTTCAGGCGAGAGAAACTCAAGGGTTTTGAAGTTCTCTTTGCGTCGAACAAACCCTAAAACAGGGAGTGACTAGTGAGTGCGAGACAGAGAAACTCGGCTCAGCTGTTTGGTTGCGTGTAAACGCAGTCAAGCTGTGTACAGATAAACATGATTTTATCTATAAAGGTTAGTTTTTTCCTAAATTGTAATATATTTAATAATGAATTTCATTTATTTATGTTTTTGAAAAGTTTAATATAAATGAAAATAATTATACGTACAACAAAAATATAATTACATGGATATTAATTAAAATTATGAACAAAATAAAAGAAAAATATTAAATTGTTAATTTAAAAAAATTTATGATGCTTAATCTTTTAAAGCTAAATTCATAATAATTTATACCTATACTTAATTCCACCAACTAATTTCTGGTATTATTATCTTTCTTTTTTCAAATATTTTATTATGTTATTTGAATAATTATGAATACATTAAAGGAGAGAGGGCTTATGTCTCGATTAGCATATTTGAGGTCTTAGTTGATAGTTTTTTTAAAATATCTTAGAATTCTTATAGAGGTAGGTTCCATAATATCGTTATTTTTATTTTTATTTTACATTAAAAACCATCACGAAACAATAAGCAGCATATAGAAGAGACAAAAACTAAACCCAAGCTAATAGACTTTACCCCATACATCCGAACCTAGACCTCTTCTAAATTCCTCCTAGACAAAGCAACATCAGAACCAATAACAGAAGAAAGAAAACTTGGCAGTGAAGGCCAAGTAAAACGATCTGCATACGATAGAGATACCCTTACTAGAGAATGAGCGACTCTATTAGCAGTTCGAGGCATCCATAGGAAGGACAGCTGTTAGAATTGAGTCTTAAACTTCTGACAGTCAGAAAGCACTAAATTCTATAATATCGTTATTGGTTTCTTGTTATCCCTGTTACCCTCTAGCTGGATAACAATATTTTTTTTTTAACAGAAGAATCTTCAGCCGTTATTCTTTAGATATGCACTAGATAAATCTTCGAATTGACACAATAGTATGTAGATTACATCAACTGGATACTCTATGTTAGGCAAGCCTTGTACAATAAATTCGATCAAGAAAACGTAAGTAGGGAGAATCGAACACATAACATTTTTGTCCCATATCTCTCTACTCTACCAACTCGACTACCTCATAAGAGGCTTCTTTTTTTTGACAAATCAGAACAACAGGAGTCTGAATGTCAGTAGATCCTGACTATTTAAATAATAAAAACTCTTTAAAATAATTATCACCTCCAAATAATCGTATTTAAACAATACAAGGCTCAAAATTTACGCAAGAAGTCAAATATAACTATAACAATAGTAACAATTTAACGAAAGTTTTGCTGATACACAAGATTTGATGAGATTTAATAGTGTGCAATTTTACTCATAATTAGTATAGTGTTTTGGTGTAGTTGTGAGAGTGATATCAAATCGAGACAAACTATGAATATTAAATATGACCTTAAAATAATAGGATGAAAGTCGGCCAATGAAACGACGGAGGATAAGCTTTATCGTCAAGAGGGGAATCACTAGCTAAGGCCCCTAAATGACCGCTCAGTAATATAAGAGGTAAGGATGCAGAGATAGCCAAGAGTTTTGCCTAGAAGCAAATCAGCAATCACCCTTGAAAGAGTGCGTAGCTCACTAACCGAGCGCTCTTGCATCGAAGATAAATTGGGCTAAGCGATTTGCTGAAATTGTAGGATGTAAAAACGATCCACGTAAAAAAATTATATAAATAAATATATATATTTAATAATAAATAATAAATAATAAATAATAAATAAAAATAGATATAAAAGAATATGTTCTTACTTTTTATATCAAATTTAAAAGGGATTTTTTTTAAACTATTGACAATAAAAGTGAGCCTAGCCCAAAATATATAAATAACATCCAAAAACACTTTTCTGTTAGCACTAAACATGTTGATCGGATCTCTAAAAAGAACTTAAAAGCAAAACCCTAATACAATTCGGAAATTTTACATGGAATACGCGAATCTTTATACCTAAAGCTTCATAATCAGGAGAAATAATGAATAGGAATAGAACTATAGAAGCGAATTAACAGTGAAGTTGACAAATACCGAGGTATAATGCTTGGAGAGAGGGGAATGGAGGTTTGTTTGTGTTCTTCTTGAGAAAGTAAAAATGAGGGGCGGAAGAGGTTGGTTATGGTGGTCAGAAAGGGTTCGTGGCGGTCGGAGAGGGGTAATAATGGAGAAATATTGGGTTGGGGGGTTTAGGGTTCTGCAAAGTTTGAAATTGCTGAAGATCGTCTTTGGAAAAGATATCGAATGGGTTGGTGGTTGGATTATTGATTGGAGTTGAAGTTTTCAGCGAATGTTTACCAACGTGTGGGTAGGCTTTATGTCTGTAGTGGTCTCTGAAGAGGGTGTGGTGTTTTCTGGGAAGGGGTTTGAAGGTAGGGATAGAGAGGGAGAGTCCTTTAGATATGCTTAGTATTCTTGAAACTCCTTCTGTTGCAATATTGGATATACTTTTTATGATGTCTCATGTTTCATTCAATTGGTTGGCTGGCTGGCTGGCTGGCTGGCATGAAGAAGAGAAGCAATCATCACATGCAGAAGAAGCAACCTATTGATCCATGCCTTTGTTTATATCTATCATGCAAATAGGGCTTCTGGGGTACTTTCTTTTATCACCACTGCTTAAATATATTCTTTATGCATATGGAAACTCTGTTTGCCTCCCGGAAGTTTGTAGTCATTATTCTTTGAAATTTATTCAAGTGTGGACAAACGCAGTTCTTTAAGTTTAATTTTCATTTATTTCAGTTGCTCCAAACTTTAAATTCATGAATGCAGGAGTGTGTAGCATTTGATCACAAATGTTTGTACAGCTGCATATCACTGCTTTTGCTTTGGTCGGTTGAAGACTGTATCTTAAAGATAATATTAAAAAATGAAACGTATCTGAACTTCCTGAGGTATCTAAGATGGTTTCTTGGGTCATTATTTAAGTGAGTACATCATTTCTTTTCGTGTTTTCAACTTTTGTGGATTAAAGATTTGCATGATTCTTTCTGTAATTTACTCTGTCACAACAAATGTTTTTCTTGGTGATTCCCACCAAATCAAGTTCTTGGTAATTGAGTGGTTTCCAACTTCAGAATCTGCCCTGTTATAATCATTAAAGTCAATTAACTGTTGCAGATTTAGGAAATAGTTACTATGGATTATTTTACCTATTTGTGGGAAGATAAGAAAGAAGGACCATAAGTATACTAAGTTAAGAGTGAACCTCTAATATTGTGGACCAAACTATTCTCTACGGAACTGAATGTAAGGCTGCAATAAAATTTTTGTTCCAAGTCCTTGGGTTTTGTTTGGCAAACAAACATTTATGTTTTATTTCTTATATTAATAAGTTAACTCAAACCTAGGCTTGAGATCTACATATCAAGAAATCCTTGCATACAAGATTGAGAAATGAAATAACTTGTTTGGGAATGCATTTCAACTAAATAAATGGACTTATGTATTGTTCATAAGTTAATACATAGGTTTTCTAGGTCCCATATTACAAAGATGAAATATATCTTGCTCCAAGGAAGATTATGTACTCATCTCTGTCCTCCACCCTTAGCTTTTCCATAAGTTCTGTAGATAATTTTATGGGAGCTGGATTTTGGTTGTCCTGCTTAAGTTGGATATCCAGGAATGAGAAAAGCCCTATCATATTTCCACAACTTTTTAAGTTGCGTATGCTTTGCACTAAATGTTTGGTTAGTCTTAGTGATGGCAGAGGCCTTTGTATACTGCAACTTCTCTGGTGAAATTTGTCCATTTTATTACCTTTCTTTTCCTACGTATATTCGTGCTTTTATACATTCTGCTAATAAATCGAATATGAGGGTGTATCTGGAGATGTGATGATTGTTCCTTATCAAAATGAGAAATTTCTGTCTATTAAGAAATACTGCTTATTGTCCATCTTAAAACCATTTAATTCTAACAAGCACCGTAACTTTGTTAGAGGTAAGTTCAATGTACCTTGTGGGACTATAATCAAAATTTGGTTATTATGGTGATCCCACTGGTACATATCAAATGTGAACCCTTCATTACCCGAAATCCTTAGCTGTTTAATTCTGTGCATGCCTCATCGATCCTAATTAGAAAGAACCTTTCGCTGGTCATTCATGAATTATCTATTAATGCATGACTGTATATTAGACGTTTCGTTATTGTAATTAACAAGTGGCAAAAAAGAACTATCTCTCCTCCTACTTTTGCCAGGTGTATATGAATCCACACTTACTTTAAGGAGCTTTTCTTAGGCGTTTCAGCTCAATTCTAGCCGGCTAAACCACCTTACGTTTCACACCATTCTGTAACTGAAATAGAAACTATTTCATCATGAAACGCCTTCCTGCTTGTATCCGATACCTTGCTGTTTGCAGCTTGAAATTGCTTGAAAGAGGTTTATCTTCTGGTTTCTTTACTTTGGGCTAAAAGTATGTGCAATTGTATTTCCTTGAATTCACACGGCTTTTTAGTATGAATTTGTATCTTATGTGATTTCCAACATTTGACCAATCTCTCAAAACCTCTGCAGATGTTTCAGTCTAGGTTGGCTTTTGGTCTAGTTGTTAGGTAAGCATGGCGTCACTCTGAATATTCCTGATATATGGTATTTTGGAAGTCCTCAAATTCTACTTTCAAAGGAAGCTTAGTATAGATGATGAAATAATCAACTTGATGAGTTGACAAAACTTGTTTGCTTTTAGATTATTTCCTGTTGAATTGTGGCAGGTGAATTGTCTTTGGGTTACAACTTCATGCCAGGAGAGCTGTGCGGAGCAATGCAGCTTCATGACAATCAGCACCCACAACTCTATCAATGTGCTTCTGTGGGTCAAAGAACAATTCTTGATGGTTTACCTTCAGATGTGTCGATCACAGAACTGAACCCATCTGGTATCTTCTTATCACAAGAAATATGATGAGAAGTATGGCTTGTATTGATTGTGAAATGAATTATACTGATAATTTTGATGGTCATACAGCAGCTGAAGGGGAACCAGGATCAACATGGCAGCGTGTGAGATGGACTGAGGAAATGGTGAAACTTTTGATTACTGCTCTTTCATACATTGGAGATGAAGGAACCTCAGATTGTATTGGTTTTGGGAGAAGAAAGTCTTCACTCCTTCAAAAGATTGGGAAGTGGAAGTGTGTGTCAAGAGTGATGGTGGAAAGGGGCTATCATGCTTCACCTCAGCAATGTGAGGACAAATTTAATGACTTGAACAAAAGGTATAAGAAACTCAATGAACTACTTGGGAGGGGCACTTGCTGCAAAGTTGTACAGAAGCCAGAGCTTTTATATGTGATGGATATTCCTGAGAAGGCAAAAGAGGAAGCAAGGAAAATTTTGAGCTCGAAGCATCTATTTTACGAAGAGATGTGCTCATATCATAACAGGAATCGGTTGTTTCTTCCACATGATCCTGATTTGTATCGATCCTTGCAGTTAATTCTGTGGGGCTCACTCGAGTTTGGTAAACATTCATCAAGGCAAAGAGATCATGACATTGTCCTGCAAGCTCAAGATTCTGCAGCTGAGGATCATTGTGAGGGATCTGAGGCCTCAACAAAGAGGTTGAGAGAAAGTGAAACTGAAGATGTTGATGCTGGTAGTTCCTTGAAACATTTGGACGGTAGTAGCAAATCAGATTCTCAACAAAAAGAACATCTTGATCTGGATAATGTTGCTCCTGAGGCTAGTAAGACACCTGAATTGCTGGAACGACGTATGGAATTTCTCGCACTTAAGTTAGAAGAACGAAAGTTAGAGATACAGGCTCAGAGGCTCAAGTTGGAGAAGCAGCAGCTCCAAAGGAAGACAATAAACTGGAAGCAAGACAAGGAGATACAGAAGATGAGGCTGGAAAATGAGCGTATGAAGCTTGAGAATGAGCATATGGCACTAGAACTTAAGCACAAGGAACTGACTACTAGTTACAAGTAGATGGTTCCCTCTCTTCTTCACAGCAATCTCTTCCGGGAGTCCATGCCGCGATCTTCTGCTGTGACCCAGTCTTCTCATCCATCTAACATCCAGTTACCCTTGTTGGTTTGAACATCTGGAGCAGATCATAGGACGTATATGTGGTAGCGTTGACTGATGTTTTTACCTTTTATTCTGTCAACTGCAGTTCCAATGGCAGATTGCCTGTGACTGATGCAGCTGTCACCGTATCCTTCTGTATCAACGGATCTTCTACCATTTTGTTTCCTTGTACAAGGCAGTTCAGTGACATCACAATCTAGTTGTCTTTAAATTTCTTCACCTTGTTTTTGTGTTTGGTTTTGCATTTTATCTTTTTGAACACTTGATCATCATCCTAACTACAGGTTCAGAATTTCCTTTATCTTGCCATTCTCTGGTTGAAGATATCTTTGGCACTAGCTCTAATTACAGCTTCTGCTTGATAATCAGCATTAATAATGAGACGGGTCGGGCTGAAGTTTGGACTCTTTTGGGCTTTTGATTGGGCCTTTAAATCTGAAACCCAAAATTTGTTAAAATTTGAAGTGTAGTTTGGTTTAAAGATTCGTCAACTCAGACTTCTTTGCTAACTTATCGAAATGTTAACTAGGATAAAGAAAAAAAATTATAATCTATTTTCAACTTGATTATCATAATTCATACAATGGAAAATCTTAAAGTATAAAAACTTTAAAATAATTTCATTGTTAAATTAAACTTTTATTTTATTATATATTTTGATAATTATTTTTCAAGAAAATATTTTTGATAATTTTCCTTTTTTATATGTGATTAATTTTCAATATACTAAAATTAATTAAGAATATTCATGTAAATAAAAAATAATGAAATAATTAAAATGTCTAAATAAAAGGTATTTTGTGTATAGTTATTATTAGATACATAATTTAATTTAGACATAATTGAATTGTTATTTATCAAGATAAAAATTAAACACTATAAATAAATAAAATTAAATAAGATATAGATATTGATATGAGATTATAATTAATTATGAGCCCAGAATGAGTATAGAAATGGTAAAATGGTACCGTCAAGCTCAGCTTAAGGGTTTAGGGTTTTAGACGTCCGAAGAAGAAGAAGAAGACGACGAAGAAGAAGACGGAGGAGGAGGAGGAGAATGTGGTATCTATGCATGTTTTATCACAGATTGTTGGATTATAGGAAACCTGAAGTTGAGTCACTTGCAGAGCTATATGGAAGCCTTCAAATCTCAACAGTTGAATGGAAGCTTCCTCAAGACCATCATCCGGATTCTCCTTTCCATTTCGTCAATCTTCCCTCTGAAGATGTCGCCCGCAGCATTGCCAATCGCAGTTTGTTCCCTTTTGATTTTCCATTTTGCGTCATCACCCATTAACGTGCTAAAGAAACAATCTTTGATGCAGGTACACTTGTGAAGGGGATGTATGAACTGTGGGGACAAGGGAATAGCTACGAGGAGCTTGAAGAATCTATAAAGAACTATCCTGAAGATCGAAAGCTGCCCTATTTGACTTGTGAAAGTACTTTCAAGATCACTGTTGACAGTTTTGGAAAAGTAATCAGTTTCCAAGAACAAAATGATCGCATTAAGGGCCTTGCTTATATACCTTTCAAGGTGGGTTTAAATTGTTATATGTGAGTTGCTTTGAGTTTTGACTTACTTTTTGTTTTAGCCTTGAGGATGCTGTATATGCTTTGTTTGACTGAAGATTTGATAGCTCTCACATACATGGAAATGTCTGAGACATTTTCTTCTTCTATTGAGATTTGCCAGTTTCTAATTTACTATTGGTCTGAGGGCTTTTTTCTCTACTATTTCTCTAGGTAAAATGATTCCTAATTCTATTTAGTGTTTCCTATCATAATTCTTAATCGATGCTAATTCAGTCTGATGCAGGGTCGAGTTGATTTAAAAAATCCAGAGAACAAGTTCTGGCTTATGGAGACTGATGGCCAAGGAGCTAACAACGGATTGCCGCCAATTGTTAGACGAACAGTCTTTTTCGGTAGGGAAATTGGTGGTGCTGACAGGAAGCGTATACCAACTTATCAGCTAAAAAGTCGAATGTATCTGGGTCCAACAGCCATGGATGCAGAGATGGCGTTTTTAATGGCTAACCAAGCATTAGTCACCTCAGGAAAACTCGTCTATGACCCTTTTGTTGGCACTGGAAGCATTCTTATCGCCGCAGCTCACTTTGGAGCAATGACAATGGTCTTTTCTCATACTCTGCTGTCTAATGCCGATATGTTTGCATCTCATTCTTCAGTAATTTATTTGAACTTCCTACATGAGTTGATATCAGCATAAGTAAATTATTCAGGGTGCTGACATAGACATTCGCGTGGTACGTGACGGACGTGGACCTGATTGTAATGTTTGGAGCAATTTCAAGCAGGTGACATACTATTGAGCAGTTCCCTTTTTTAACTTTGGCTCAAAACAATTTTAAAGTACTGTTCTAAGCACCTATAGTGCTGACATAAACCTCTACTTGATTTCTTTTGTCCTTTCAGTAGATTGATTTGGAATTCCAGGTTTGTATATAGAAGCAGCAAGAAACTATACTTATCTATTGATACATTTTTGCAGTATGGATTATCAATGCCAGTTGGTCTTTTGAGGGCGGATAATAATCTTCCTCCTTGGCGTCCTGGTTTAAAAGAGGTAGTGTTTTGACAATGTCTTTTTTCTCATCCAAGAGTGTACTAGGAATTAGAGGTTGATGATCGGAGTGAGTTTCAGTCAATTGCATGCTTATAACTTATCTTCTTTCACCAGATTTGGCGGCATCCAGGTTTTTTTTGGAATATTGACCTTAGTCGCCCAATATTTCTCCGTTCTTCATATTCTTTTAATACTATGTTTTGAATTTGCTTAGGTTTTTGATGCAATAATTTGCGATCCTCCTTATGGGGTTCGTGCTGGGGGCCGGAAGTCTGGTGGCCGGAAATTGCTGAAAGGTGCTGTGGCCCCTTATACTGTTCCTGATGACAAGAGAACTGACCATATACCCTCCACAGCACCTTATAGCTTAGCTGAATGTGTTCATGATTTACTTGATCTTTCTGCTAAGATGCTTATAGCTGGCGGCAGGCTTGTTTACTTTTACCCTGTCTTAAGAGATTATGATATTGTAGAAGATATGTTCCCGGAGCACCCATGTTTCAAGCTTGTTGCTAAGTCTGAGCAGATCCTAAGCTCACGTTACAGCCGTGTATTGTTAACCATGGTGAAGACAGGTCCATATACCGATGAAATTGCTGAGCTAGCCAGGATAAAGCATTTGGAGTTTAAAGAGAACCATTTGAAATCGCTGGAAGATGGTAACCTTCATTCTTCTGTTTTTAGTCAATCTGATCCTCAGTTAAGTACAGGTCCGAAATCATGGAAAGATATAAAGCAAAAATACAGGGGCAAATATGTATGATCTTGACCACATTTTAAGGGGTTTAGATAGTATCATGATGCCTGAGGATCGCAGATTGTCACTTCATGGATTCTTCCATGCACAGAGAGATGAAAATTTGTTGTTGCTGATGATTAGTTAGATTTGTTTAACACTACATTTAAAGATCTTTCTGTTTGTTGGTCTTTACTGGTTGATTGTTTCCTGGCAAGATTGTTATTGCTGGAACAATTGGCCGGTTTGACTGAAAAAACCTGCAAATTCAGGGGTGTTAGACATTGGAAGGTGGTAAGGTTCTACCTCTCTAGGTGGTGGAAGTATTAGAAATTCTCTAGTGTTGCTTTTAGATGACCAATGGCTCAAATTTAAAACTTAAATTGCCTTATTTTGACTATTGGTTATCCTATACTACACAATTTAGGTTGGTATGTAATAGTTCATTACCAAGTTGATTATGACAATTATTTTGGTGGTTTTTAATTTTAATGAGTATAAGACTATTTTGGTTAATTGTCAAAATTATTTTTATACAGCAATAAATAGATTCTAATATGACATTGGTCATAATAATATTCAAAGCCATTAAAATGATGACTATAATATTGTTTTACACTTCTACTATTTAATGCATTGGGTTTAATTACCAATACTTTACTTTTAAGTTTGTTCGAATTTTAAATTGAATCGAATTGGGAGATAAACTAATAAGAAAAGAGATTTAAGATTCAAAAGGTTTAATTGTTGTTTAGATTGTTGTAACATTGGTTAAGATCGGATAAAATTTTAAAAAAATTTAAAATGATTAAAGAAAATTATATTTATTTTGAAAATTTTAAAGTTTAATTAAAAAGAATATTAAATAAAAATTAATCGGTTTATTTTGATTTATAAAAACTAATTAGTTTATAAAAATGATCGATAAATTAATAAATTTATCGATTTTTAACAACAAAATTATTAAACTAAATTGAGCCAAAAAAAATTAAAACTTGAACTGAAAAATTAGTTAATGCCAAATTTTTATTGTAAAATTGGTTGAACTAAAACAATAAATGTGAAAGTCTTAAACATTACCTTTTCTAATCCTAATTTACCATTTACCACAAACCTTCTTGCAAGTCATTCATAGTTTCTACATTCAAAGTAAACTAACTTACTACCATACATGTTGGTAATGAAAGTTTTTATAAGAACTATACCATAATAAATAAAATACATGAACATGAGCTTGCAATTAGAAAAGTGATGAGACCAAAGAATGTAAGAAGAGACCAAAGAATGTAAGAAGATATTAGAAGTAGGAATATGAATGGAAGGACACAAATTTTCCTTTTTCTTCTTTTTAACATTATAGAAATTAAGTGTTTGGAACTAAACCACAAGAAATTAAAGAATTTACCTAATCCAAATCATCAATAATAACCTTGTCTGTATCCTCCTCCCATATGATAAGGATTTTGTTGAAGTATCTTTGCAAAACCAACTTGTCCTTGCATCCCATCTCTTGCATACTGTTGCCACATTAGTTGCTCCTCCATCAACAACCTCTGCTTCTTTTCCAAGTCTGAAATTTGCACATATGGTGGTGGAGCAATGCCGACTGAAGCAGCAAAAGGGTCTCTGTTTCCTGTGGTTGTGGCGTCACCATCTTTGGTGGTCGGAGGTGCCGGCAATGCCAACATTGCTGGCCTTCCGGCAGATCCTAAAGCAACACTACTAGCACTTCCACTTGCTGCATAAACTGAAGAAGACATTGCATGCATCATTGTTCCTTGCTGATACATCCCATCAAGCAGTAACATATCAAAACCACCAGGAAGGTTTGTTTTCTGATTAGATAAATGGCTTGCTGTTTGAAGTAAAGCTGTTTCCCAATCTCCTTCATCCTTGAATGCTTCCCATGCAGGAGGACCATTTGGAGCAACTGGTACGCCTCCATCAAATAATGCCAGTGCCAATCTGTTTGATTGATCTTCTGTGGAAGTATCTTCTCCTAAGTTCAACAAGTCAGCCTCTCGTGGACCACCCTTGTTTTGTTCCTCCTGCTTTGGCTCTTCCTTCTCTTCTTCCTGGAAGAAATCTTCAGGTGGTGGTAATGCCTTCATCGCGTACATGTCTTCTTCAATCACTTCTGGTTCTTGGACCTCAGCAGTTTCACTCTCAGGTTCATCAATGGTGGTGGCCTTATAATTTTGTGCTAATGAAGTCTTTTCTCTCAGGAAATCATCCATCACGTCAAGCTTCTTCTGTGTTATTTTCTCAACTTCTGGATACTCCGAAGAGCGAGCAACCCCAACAGTCTTGCACCAACCATAGAAATCATCAAGCTCATCTAGTTGCTTTGAAACACGACAGAATATATCATAAACCTTAACAGATTCAGCGATCTGTAGCTCCATGAAACGATCAACCAATACACCAAGTATCTGACTTATGTCATAATTCAACTGAAAACTCTCTTTCACTATTGGATAAAGAGCAACAATCACGACTCTGTTGTACTTTGCTCCACCTGTTCAGTTCCACCAGAACAAAACATGACAGAAACAAAATCCAATAGAATATTGAAGGAGAAGCTGAGAGAGAGCAGATTGAAGGGTACTTGCAGAAAAAGAATTAACGAACCTGTGGGACGACAGGATAAGAAGCGTTCAAGTAGTTGCAGCAAATGTTGCATCCTGGAAAATACGAGTTCAGTTCTCATTTCATGAACTGGAGTAGTAGGTTTAGTCTTTCCATGGTTACTAGTCTCTCCTCTTCCTCCTCCTCCTTCAACAACACTCCGACGATCGTCTTCAAACCCAATAACACAGCGCTTTCCTCCTCGACGACTTTGCATCCTGAACTCGAGCCTCTCATCGAGATACAGTGCATAAGTACGCACAAACGCAGAGAAGTCCCAAGAATCAGACCTGGAAGTGTCACGAAAATCAGACAAGTTGAGAAGACGAGTCCCTCGTCTAGTTGCAAAGAAGATCTCTTCCCCGTAAGCAGGATCTCCATTGGCGAGGAGGCGTTGAACCAACATGAGTGTCTTCAAAGCCACTGTCCAGTTCTTGGTCTTGTTAAGGCGTCTGGAGATGAAACTTACGCATGCACTCACGTAGGCACGAGAATAAGATGTTAAACTCAGTATTTCTCGAATGTGTTTCTCATCCGCTGGATATTCTTCGTGCCTAGTTGCCTTAACAATGGCTACCTCCAGATCAGAGAGTGAGTCGTTGTTGTTCACTTTAGCTAGGCCTATGCTGGTTTGGTCCTTCACCGCTCCTATTGCTCTTTTGAACGTGCTTGGAGCCATCTTCGAGTTTTGAGTTCACAACTGCCTATATATATATCCAGAATTTGATCTGACAAGAAAGACCAGGTTATCCTCGTAGACATCATTTTCTAAAATCAAAATATTTTAATAAAATAAATATTAAAATTAATGATTAAAATTTTAATATCAAATGCCAAATTTAAAAACGTATATTTTTTTTTATCCTTCATTGTTAACATTTTTATATTTATTTAACTAAAATTGTTTCTTTGTGACCACAAGATTACATAATTAAATAAAAAATAACCTCTTTGTAAAAATTAATTTCTTTTAATGGTAATTACTAATAAAAAGTTAATCAAATAAAACAAAAATGAATTACTCGTACGAGCGAAAATGAACAATTTTATCTCGTATTTTTTTTAAACGGAAGAATCTCTCGTCGTGATCTTTTGGATGCCACTGGGTAAATCTTCGAATTGACACAATAATCTGCAAATCACGTCAACTGATACTCTACATTAAACAAACTTTGTACAACAGGCTTGATCAAAAGAACGAAAATAGGAAGAATCGAATATAGGACCTTTTAGCCCCGTGTCTCTCCGCTCTATCAAGTCGACCACCCCTAAAAGGCTTATCTCATAATGTAGTAATTATAAAAAAGAAATTACATTAAGTTAATTAAAGATTGTTTACTCTTATAAAAGAAAATTAACAATCTCAAACAATAATAAAGTTTTCATTAAATAAACTAGAAATTTATTAGTTTTTATTGACAAAAATGAACAATAATATCATACAATCTTACCTGACTCTCATGCACCAAAGACTTGTGCAAGAAAAGGAAATGCTTATGAAGGGGATTGAACTCCAACCTTTGAGGAGAACCTTCCTCCTTGGAAAGAAGAAAAGAAGAAGGAGAAGAGTTTCTTTAAATCTGACTTTTTGTCTTCTCTTCTCTCTTCTTCTCCATCTTTTGTTTTCCTTTCTTATTTCACTTATCTCAACCCATCAACCATCCATTATTGCATGAAATTTGTAGAGTTTGAATGGGAGGTAAGAGGCCACTTGGTTTGTGTTAATAAGAGACAATATCTCTATTTTTATACATAAAATAAATAATCACTAATTTCATTAATTTGTCAAAGTCAACATGCTTTAATTTTCTATTTTAGGCTTTTTCTTTACCTTATTTATCTTTATCATATTATTTAGATTATCACTTATTTTATTATTTTATTTTAATATTTGAATATTTTCATCTTATTTTTTCATGTGAGTTATTTGGAAACAATCTCTTTACTAGTTAAGATAAGGCTGTGTACTGTTGAAATTTTCTAAATTATTTGTATTAGTGTGATTTTTACTAAATTATTGTTTTTGTTGTTCTAGTAATAAATATCAACTATTATTAGTAATAATATTTTCTTTTTGAGCATTTGAATTTAGACAATAGATTTGAGAAAAATTGAGCATTAGGGAAATGAGGGTTTTTTTGTTGTTGCTAAAATTAGTTTTTTAAATAGGAATTTGAAATTTTTTTAGACTAGTAATTCAAGATTATTTTGTGAAAAATAATTTTAGAGAGGTAACTCGCATTTCTATTAATATTACAAAACTAAAATTTACCTTTTTTAAAAAAAGAATGTTAGTTTTAGGATTTTAAACTTTGTAACATCTTTTTATTTTTCTTAGAAAAAGAAAAAGTACCAGAAAAAGAAAAAACAGTATATAAAAAATGAATAAATTTTATTTTTATTGAAAAAAAGATAATTTGATGAAATTGAACTAAAATTGAAAAAAAGTATATAAAAATTGAACTAAAAATAATGTCTTTTTAACTTTAAAATTGAATTAAAATTTCTCTAAAATAAGATTGTTACGTAAGAAAGGAATTTGAAATATTCTCTTAATTTTAAATTTAAACTTATAATTTAAAATTAATTTAATTTTATTTAATTTAATAATTTTTGTTGAAAAAATATTAATTTATTAATTAATTAAACAATTTTTATAAACTAATTATTTTTTATAAATTAAAATAACATATTAATAATTAAATATATCTCATTTTAATTAGGGATATTTGAATTTATAGTATTCATCACCAGGGTTTAGCAATGTAGGAAAGCCCTAAGAACTCTTTTCCTCTTCTTCTCATCCTTTGCGTTTGGTTTGGTTAGCTTTCTTTAGATCCTTACACTGCGAAATGCCTCCAAATTATTCTTCTTGGTCTCGTCTTCTCCTCTTCGCTTCCCTCAGAAAACCCCAATTTTCCCGGAAAATTTCAAGCTTTCCACATTTCCCCCCACTCCAAACAAGTCCATTCTTCCATACGTTAAAAGCCACCCACTTCTCCACCGCCTCCGCCGTTCCCTCCGGCCGTATAGTCCAAGACCTCTTGGCTGAGCTAGAGCGCGAGAAACAACGTGAAAGGGAGGCCAGAAAGCGAGCGGGAAAAGACACCAAGGATATTGATCTTGAGGACGAGGAGGATTACTTGGGTGTTGGCCCATTGATCGATAAGTTAGAGAAGGAGAAGCTCAAGAACATTAGCCCTGAGTTGTTGAATCAACATGAGGAACCCACGGATTCTGATAGTGACGACGACGATGAAAGGTGGTCAGCTGATGCTTTGAAGAGAAAGGCTGAGCAATTTGAGAAGAAGTTCAATCGCCACAAGGAGCTGCTTAAGAATTTTACTGATGCTGGTAAATGATTACGAAAGAAAAATGAATATACATGTTTTGGATTTATTAACTATTGAGTGTATTATTTTGTGTTCCTTTTTTTCTTAAACGGTGCTCAGAGACTCTTGATGATGCTTACAAATGGATGAATCGAATCAACAAGTTTGAAGAGAAGCATTTCCGGCTTAGGCCTGAATACAGGGTCATCGGTGAGTTGATGAATCGACTAAAAGTAGCACAAGGAATGGAAAAGTTTTTACTTCAACAAAAATTAAATAGAGCAATGAGGTTGATGAAGTGGAAGGAAGCTTCTGAACCCAATAACCCAGAAAATTATGGAGTTATTTGGCAGGCACAATCAACCCCTGATGCTGATCTCCTAGCAGGTGCTGGATTTGAGAAACAAAAGCAAATTATGCAAGGTGGTGGGCCTGATGATGGTGAGGAAGAGGAGTTTGATGACATGAAGGAGAGGGATGAAATGTTGCTAGAAAAGCTTGATGCCATTGACAAGAAACTTGAAGAGAAACTCGCTGAGTTGGATCATACGTTTGGAAGGAAGGGCAAGGCCCTGGAGGAGGAAATCAGAGATCTTGCAGAAGAAAGAAATGAATTGACAGAAAAGAAAAGAAGACCGATGTATAGGAAAGTAAGTACTTGTGATCTTCTTCTTGGTGCACATTTCTTTTGTTCCTTTCCATGTGAATTTGATTCTATGATTGCTGGCTTGTGAACAAGTTTATGAATCTTTTTCAGTCGAATAGTACATAGATTTTGACCAGTGCATATGTAAACCTCACAACTATATCTCACATACAATTCTGGGTTAGTATCAGTGTCTATACATAATGAGCGCTGGATCCATCTCATATTTCTCTTCAATAATTTTTCTACATTTAACACGAATTAATAAGCAGTCTGAACTTGGGTGGTTGCTGTAACGGATGTTGCGTGCCTTAAAGTATGCATGCACTATTACGCACTCTCATTCTTATCATCGCTGACAGGGTTTTGATGTGAAGATGATTGGCGTTAATAAAACTACAAAAGTTACCAAGGTATCAACCCTATTAGTTTATATTGTTATTTATAAGTTGGGAGTACTCTTCCACTTTTTCTTAACAAACTTATTGCGTAATACAGGGAGGGCGAAACTTCAGGTATTCAGCATTGATAGCCTGTGGAAATTATCAAGGTGTTGTTGGTTTTGCCAAAGCAAAAGGGTCATCATTCCCTATAGCCCTTCAGAAGGTATTTTTCTGTTGGGATTAGAACTTTATCATCCATGATTTTATTTGGAAGGCTGAAGATGGGGTGGCTGGGGTGGAGACAGGGTGGGATAAATGCACCAAAGTCCTGTATATAAGTACCACAGTTTCTGTTTTAAGTCCCTTATATTCGCAAGTTCTTAGACCGGGCTTTGTAATCAGAAAATATATGGCCGCTATCGAAACCATACCAATAACACAGAAGTCGTGCATAATTTGTTTCAGGGGTCAAGGTGCATTCTTCATTTTTTAGCTGCCATCTTCTAAATTATGAGCCACAGCTTGTTTCAATGATAATGTAGGAGGTTGATTATATTACACAAGGCCTGTAGCAGCATAATGCTGTCTGCCTTTTCATTTTCTTTGATCTTTTCATTGTTGTCCAACGCCTTAAGCATGTTATCTTGTCTCGTGAGACTATAAGTTTACTGGTCGTGTATTTGTTCGCCAATTTTAGTCTTGTATCATGTATAAACTCAATGCTATTCTAAACAGTTTAATAATATATAACTTTTTCTCTGGTAAACAGGCATACGAGAAATGCTTTCAGGATCTACACTATATAGAACGGCACGAGGATCACACTATTGCCCATGCCGTACAGACAACCTACAAGAAAACCAAAGTATTATATCTTCTCTATGATTTTCCTTTTCTCATTCATGTGTTTTTTGTCTCATTCGGGTCTGTAAATTATTTAGGTGTATCTCTGGCCAGCTTCAACCACAACCGGCATGAAAGCTGGAAGGGTTGTCCAGACTATTTTGAATTTAGCTGGTTTCAAAAACGTAAAATCCAAGGTATTGCGCTGTTAAACTGAACCCAAAACACTAGTGTAGTTCCCCTAGTCTTTGATTTTCTATTCATAGTTTCAAACTTTTGCTAGGTGGTTGGCTCAAGGAATGAGCATAACACGGTCAAAGCACTTTTTAAAGCTCTGAACGCAGTAAGTAACCAAATCCTCTACATAAATATATTGTCATCTCCCTGCTTGTGTTGAACATCTTTGCTGCTATGTTTTGACAGATTGAAACTCCCAAAGATATACAAGAAAAGTTCGGCAGGACGGTGGTTGAGACATCGTTGCTCGGATAGGGCCGTAAATGGCACATGGAGTTTGAACCTTCATTGACATGATAAGAATATAAATTTTGTAACATTCTTTAATGTTTTCTTGTACTTTTTAGTGGCAATCAGTTAGGCATTTATAGTCTTTTGTTTTCTTCGCTCCCTGGTTCAAGTTCAACTAGATCTGACGAAAGATGGATGTCTCTCCTCATCACATTGGCAATGCTAATGTATATGACTCCAGAGATCTGATTATGAAAGGAATAATATAAAATTGCATTTCCATTTTTTGTACACTCTTATTCAAGATGTAGAGAAGCAACAAAATGTTCATTTGATGAATGCATAAGACTTGACAGTGCAGTCCATATTCTGGATATGCTACGACAGTGTCTGATTCACTGTAGAACATATTCTCGATAATGCAATGTTATAACCTGCCTCTGTAGTTCAATCCAGCGGGCAGGCGATTTATTGTAACGTAGGAATCCAAACCCAAGCCCAGCTTGAGCCGGAGTTTAGCTTGATTGAATCCATAAATGCATCACGACTCATTAATTTCAGTTTGATTAGATCTAATTTTGGTAATATTCAATCTAGCTTAGTTTAGTTTTTTTTTTTTTTTTGTAATTGGTAGAATTTTTTAAAAAAGCTCAAATTTTGTAGGGCTTGAATATCCAAACTTAGGATTAAACTTTTTGATATGCCTAATTGAGTGGACGTCAGACTAAAGCTATGTTTGGTTAGACATAAAGTTTTTAATGGAATGAAATTAAGGTTATATTTGATTAGACGTAAGCAGGGCTGTTCTTAATATTTTATAGGACCTGAGCAAAGAAAAAAAATTTATATTTTTTTGCCTATTTTTGGGCTTTTATATAGAATAAAAATAAATAAAATATAGGTTCTTTTGTTGTTCTTTATAAGGTCAAGAGTAGCTCTATTTTATTTTATTTTATTTTTTAAAAGGATAAAAATAAGTCCTATTTTATTATTTATAAGGATGGGCCTTAGGTAGGTGTCCATCCTGCCCTTGCCCAGAATCGACCGTAGACATAAGACTTCTAAGAGAATGAAATGTGAATTAATGTAATATTAGAAAATTGTTCTTTAGGAAGGATGAAAGGATTCATAATGTAATATAGTAAAATTTTGTTTATCATTTTATATTACGTCCTAAACCATCCAAATTTATAAGTACTCAAAACTTCAATTTATGCCTTAAATCCTTATGGAAGAGTAATTTATAAGTACTCAAAACTTCAATTTATGCCTTAAATCCTGATGGAAGAGTGCTCAGAAGCTCAGGTTTCTCAAGGAACTAAATATGCTTCTGAACGAGTCTTTCTTTTAGCGTACTGAACAATCATGTTCTTGATGGTACATCATGGATGAGGCTGCACTGAGTTAAAGAATATACCAGAACGTGGTTGGAGAATCCTAGTTAAAAATCCACCAGCTCCATTAAAAGCCTTTTCAATATCAATTAAGCTTGGAAATGGAAATTAGTGCTACAGGTGGATTAACAGTTGAACACAACGAACTCATTCAAAGAAGTCCTTGGAAAATGTTGTTTTAGGCATCATACTCTCTCCAAATGAGAAGTGAATCCAGTTTATCTTGGTATTTCATGTTTTCTCCTCCTTTTTGTTCACATCACCAACTTTGATGTATAATTTCAGTTGCAATATTACAACCAGATATGCTCTTTAGCAGGTACCTTTCTTGCATTCTAAATTTTTCATCCTCTTATTGTGATTCGATTTGGATTCTGATTAAGACTGTCTCCGATAAGTGGTTCTTTATCTATTCGTGACAGTGCTATGATAAAAGAATAGCTAGAAGCGAAAAAAGAATGGGAGTATTTGAAAAGTTGTGTAATTGAATTCAATTTATATGTTTAGAAATATAAAAAATAGATGGGTTCAATTTATACATGTAATTGAAACTTATCTCCTTTATAAATTGAATTCACCGCTCTAATTATAGAAATTCAATTACATTAAAGCTTGAGGAAGACATTTTTGAATAAAAAGTTGTTTACTTTGAGTTTATAACCAAACATTCATCAAAGTTTATACATTTATTATGAGTTTTTATTAAGTATAATTTTGTCCTATATTTCTTGCCCTGAAATCCTCTATTCCCATTTTTATGTATCTACCTTGCGTCATGGACCCCGATCCACCGATAACAGCCCAGAATGGAGATGCAGCTGAAGATCCGTTACTCCTTCGTAGATCCCAGCGTGAGAAACGAACTCCTGCATTCCTAAAGGATTACGTGATCGACTGATACGAATTCTGTTATGGTACCCAGTTAGATTGCAGTATAAATAAACATGAGGAATGATCGAGTAGGTATTGAATTTGCTTGTAATACTTTAATCTTCTTCTTCCCCCTGCTGAGTACTATCCTGTGTCTAGCCTTTCTCTCTCCAACCTTCTGTAATTTCTTACTCTGCATGTTAAGTTCTACCGAATGTACTACTCCATTCCAGAAATATAGACAAATTATTGTTGATTCACCATTGCATTATACTCCACTAAAGCCATTACAGTACATTCAACTATAATCATCACATCTTGTCTCATTAGATCCAAGTCATCTATTTATGTGAGACCCACACAAATAGATGGCTTGAATCTAGTGGGACATAGTAGGTACACAAAAATGGGGGTAAAGGATATGTCCTCATATTTCTTATATCAAGAATCAATCTGTATCATTCAAAGATAGCGTCTTACTCTTTTGCTCTTTCATTTTTTAGATTACTTCACTTCTTACTCTCTTGTGATTTACTTGATTGAATTCTAAAGACTATTAATTAAAATATTATTAATAATTAATTAACTACAATATGACTAATTAAAATATAATTCATTCATTAATTAAAATATTATAATTAATTAATATAATTAATCAATATATTGTAATTAAGATTAAT